>APFE031399914.1:60697-110245 GCA_000404065.3 Pinus taeda
AGAGAGAACCTGTGTACCCAGAGATAAACATGTTTTTTAGTGACTTTCTCTCTTTTTTGAAGTTTGACATGAAGAGTGGAGGTATAAGGCTTGACAAGGAGGATAATATGACTATTGATGGAGCCATATTAACTGCAGATAGTCATGGTGACAAATTTCAGTGTAACAAAATTCCTATAGGAATTTTAAAAAATATGACAATTTTTTTTTAATTCTACTTACAACTGTCAAGGTTCAACATTTTTGGTGCCCTAAAGATTCTTGATGGTGTTGAATCCATTTCCACCTTAAAAAGATGATTCAAACACTCCCATGATTGGATTTTTTCAAAAAAATCACTAGATCTCATAGATAATTTCGTCATCTCGGTGGAATTCTAGCTTCTATAGATAACACCATCAATAATGGCTAAAAAAGGTAAAGTGCACAAGGACATTTGTAAATATATATTATTCCAACATGTATTTAGCTATCCTCTATGACGAATCAACTTGAAAATTGGTCCCACTACTTTGTAAAACCAAACCAAATTTGGTGTATGAATAACTTGACACAACTATTTCTCATAAAATTTGACATGCATTTATGATGCAGTGCAAACCTTCTTCCACACAGACACATTTAATTTTAAACTCTTTTATTTTTGCAAATGTGAAAATAATTTAATCATTGAAAGTTAACAGATGTAACTTCGAGTTACTTTTAGTCAAATTTGGATACTCATAAAACTATCAATAGTAGCCACAAATAGTAAACTTACCTTATATGACAAATATACTTGGCAACTTCTTCCCGCTACTTTGTAAAACTAAACATAACTTAACACACTCATTTCTCGCAGTATTGTAGAGAAAAACTTGTAGAGTATTGTAGAGAAAACCAAATATTATAGAGTATTGCAAAGTATTATAGAAAATTCTTTACGAACCAAAATCTTGTAGTATTGCCAAGTGAAAAAATAAAACAGGCAAAGATGAAATGGTTTACAAGCTTATAGTATTGTACATCTTTAGTAAATTTACACTATTTCTTCGTCCAAGTTCAAATTCAGAAATAATAGTTTATGTAAGGCAACAAAAGCTCAAATGATACTCCAATCTCTTAAACGTAATTCGAAAATAGAAAACGTTACATGCCCCATTGTTTTCTCTATCACTAAAAGTAAAAATAATTCCCTTGCTATGCTAGCTATTTCAAATATTTGTAGTACCATTTCCCTAGGAATCACCATTTGCCACTATTTTGCATCTAAAACATGCTACAAAGATAAAATTGCCATCCATATTTTTCATCGTCCTGATGTCTTCCATCTGATTAATAGAAAACACAGTTGCAGGTAAAAGACAAGTCATCTCAGCATTCAATTCACTAACTACAAACCTGCTCACACATTCATAAAACCACATAAGCACCAAAACATCAAATTAGAAACATGATTTTCATATATTTTCAACATAACACATGCATATGTGTGGGATTGCAGAGCAAATCCATTTATGCAAAAAATACTCTCATGCACAACCACCTCCGCACAACTTCATTTGCACAACCACTCCTATACTACTGTAGACGTGAAGCATTTGTTCTCTATGCATACTACCTCCAAACAACACAATACATTATGTGCAAAACGCTCTCAAGATTTCATTGTATGCACTTTCACACTCCGTAAATTTTATTAATAATAAAACTAATATCAAAATGCATTACAATTAAAATACCCCTCTCAACTTCCCTAATTCCACACATGAATTTGTTTTTCGTATAACCTCCATAGAAGCACAACTACCTTCGTACAAACTTGTTCACCCAACTACTTCTGCACTCAATAACACCCTTATTCATTAACATGTAAAACTTATATTACTTAATGATCATATGTTGTTAAATACGTCCGTAATATGAATTAAAAAATGGATTTGTATATTTAATATTTTAATCATCTTTACACAAAATTTTCACATAACTTCCGCACATGCACAACCACCTTTGCACAACTTGGTTCACACAACTACTTCCACACTCAATAATGACCTTTGATCTATCAGTGACATTTAAAACTTTGCACATGTTAACTCCGAACAACCAGCTTCACACAACCAACTTCATACAACTACTTTTTTAGTCGCGAAAAATGTTCATAAATGATAATTACAAAAGACAAAGATTTCCACACATTCATTTTACCACAAAATACTTTTTCTTCACTCAGATTGAAAACACAATTTATTTAGAATGCCCATCTATGCAAAAAAACCCCAGTTCTGTTGCACATACTCCTTAATAATATCAATTGCAATTTTTTCAGCCCTATGTAAAAACTACAACTGCATCAATTCTCACATCATTGACCAGAGCACTAACATAACAATGTCTTGCAACCACACGTCACACAGATTGAAAACAAAGTTTATTTAATATTGCAAAATAAGAGTATATTTTATAGTCCAACGATTACGATAATTGTTAAAAAAATGACACTAGCTCCAAAGCACCCCCTTCTATGCATTCTCATGTGCATGCTCTGTCCTCCACATAGTAAATGTTTTGCACAATGAAACCGTACAAATTACCACATTGTTCATGAGTGTCACAACACTTACTATGAAAAGAACCTTAGTTCTCCCACACATACTCAATCCTCCGCACAAGGAAATATAATAATATTAATTCGACATTTGTTTAGCCCTCCCCAAGGGCCTATGCAAACGACATGCAACCACATCAATTCTCGCTTCATTGAACAAGGCAGTAACATAATATTGTCCTGCAATCACATAAATTCTTGCATCATTGGGAAAAACACTAACATAATAGTAATAGTGTGAGAGAACTCACTAATGCAACAAAAACTTACAAAATTACTTTTATTTTAATTTTAAAATGAATTTTCAAGCATTGGAAAAAACTAAATAAAGTGCCCTCCACTAGGGGAATTATGTCTCATAAGATATTCCTTAAGAAATCGAAAATTAGAAATAACATTTGCTGAAAATTTGACATTTTTTATGAATTTATGCAAAAATAGAAATATTAAGCATTTTCCTTAAACTTGGGTTAAAATTGCAAAATCACAGCCATATAATGGAGAGTCAATGAAACTTGACTACAAAGCAAATGCAATAGTCCCTGATGAGGTAGGGACTAACACCTAAGGTCATGAAAATTGACAATCGTAACCTCGAATTACAAAAAATCACAACCATATTTTATCAGCACCGTGCTCGAATTTCCTTTTCTTTTCTGGTCAATTTTGAAGACACATAAAACTATAAAATAATGTCATAGTCTAATGAGGCCACATATTTGCCCAGAAATCAATGGAAATTCCTGTAGGAATTTTAAAATTTTGGCAATTTTAAAAAAAATTATGCTTACAACTGTCATGATTTAGAATTTTTGGTGCCCCATAGATTCTTGATGGCAAAGAATCCATTTCCACCAAAAACAATGATCGAACACTCTCAGTATTGGATTTAAAAAAATAAATAAATATCACCAGGTCCCATAGAGAAATTCATCATCAGGGTGGAATTTTGGCTTTCATAGAGAACACCATCAATAATAGCTATAAAAAATAAACTACACAAGGAAATTCACAAATATATATTATGTGAACCTGTATTCAACTATTCTTTATGATGAATCAACTTGACAACTAGTCCCATTACTTTGTAAAATCAAATCAATTTGATTTAAAAATAACTTGACACAATTATTTCTCCCAAAATTTGACACGCATTTACAATGCAGTGTAAACCTTATTCCACAAAGACACATTTAATTTTAAACTATTTTATTTTTTCAAATCCGAAAATAATTTAACTACTGAAAGTTAACAGTTGTAACTTCGAGTTATTTTGGTCAAATTTGGACACTCATAAAACTATCCATAATAGCCACAAATAGTAAAGTTAACTTCTATGATGAATCGACTTGATAGTTACTCCCCACTACTTTGTAAAACCGAACATAACTTGACACACAAATTTCTCACAATATTGTAGAGAAATATTTGCAGAGTATCGTAGAGAAAACCAAAGCTTGTAGAGTATTGGAAAGCATTATATAGAAAATATTGATGAACCAAAAGCTTGCGGTATTTCCAAGTGCGAATAGAAAATGGGAAAAGGTGAAACGATTTACAAGCTTGCAGTATTGTACATCTTTTGTAACTCTACACAAATGCTATCGTCCAAGCTTAGTTTCACAGATAACAGTTTATGTGATGTAGGAGCATCCAGCTAACAAATTTCATTGTATTTTAGTAGACATAGGGGGTCCTGTGTTTTCAAGGAAGTTGGTTTCCTAAGTATTAAATTAATGTAATTTTAATGTTTTAAAGTAATTTTATGAGAGGACCCTTCCCCCCTATCCCCTGCTCTATCTCCCAGGAACAGATTGACCCCAGTAGACCCTGGGCACACTTTGATGGGGCAGCACAAGAAGATGGTTGTGGTGGGGGTGTTATTCTTCACTTATCTGGGAGGCACTCAGACAGCCTATCTATGGGCTTTAGAAGGGGCACAAATAACTTTGCAGAGCTTTAAGCAGCTTACCATATCATTCGTTTTTCATTGGAGAAGGGTTGCAATGCATTACAACTGTTTGGTGACTCTAAGATTGTTTGTGATTGGTTTATAGAGTATCTTCTTGCAGGACTTTCACATTGAGACACATACTTGAAGAGGCTTTAAGATTGATTTCCAATTTTGACCATTTTTCATGTAATCATATATACAGGGAGCGAAACACAGAAGCTAACCATCTTTCCAAAGAATGCATGATCCGAGAGTAGGGAAACTGGCTGATCATCGAACAGATTGATGGTGAACACCACCAGTTCTATCACAGGCCATTTATGGACATTTTGAATTAATGATTAGACTTTGGAACATAATTTGTACATATTTCCTTTGTTGTTTTTGATCTGATATGCGGCCATAGTTTTGGTAATGTTCATGTTTTTGGTATTATCTCCCTGTGTGGAACAAGATACTATTTATTCTGTTGTTATTTTGTATCATTTTGACTATTTTTCAGACCCTGTCTGGGCTACTTCCCTGAGTGGATCGGGTAGCTAATGTTTACTGCCTCTACAGATGTAGTGTTTATTGATAGAAATATCAGAATATGCATATGCATCTACAAAATGTAATTTCTTTTACTAATGAAATTATGAATTTTCCATGGGAAAGAAAAGAAGTAATTTTACGAGAGATATTGAGAAAAATATTTAATTAAGTATTGTGAAGCATATTTGTAAATGTTCTCGAATGTTGGAGAACATGAGAGAATTAGGATAGTTGAGAGATTGAGAGGTTTGGGAATTAATTGTAAACCTTATATTAGGAATTGGTTTCATGGTTTGTGGAGCTAGAGAGGATCCTTAGGGATTAGTTGAGTCAAAAGTGGACTTAGAGGATATTCAGGATTTAGTTCAAAAGATTTAGGATTGGAACCAAAATGGGTTACAGAACCTTTTGTATAAATGTAAGCCTAAAAGGCATAGAGAGAGTTAGTGGCTTAGAGAGTTAACGAGTTAGAGAGTCAGAGTTCAGAGATTAGACAGGGTTTGACTATAAGCCTACAGGAAGGAAAGGAAAAAGGCCACTTATTAGAAAATCAGGCCACAAAGAGAGATTTATTATGTAAATAATTGTTTATAAAGACATAGAATTCGATTCTTGAGTTGTGTGGTGTGTATTGATTAATGGAATTATAAATTGTGTGTGAATTAGAGTAATTTTGCATAGTACATGTATGCAAGTGGAATTAAAGCATAACGAAGAGGTGGAGAATGAAGGATAGTGGTTTAAACATTTGAATCCAATTGAAGGATCAAAGTTGAAGTTCAGATGTGATAGCATTTAAATAATATATAGAACAAATTTTAGGAAGGAGTCAAGATGAGGAACAACCAAAGACCAGAAACCTCAGAGAAAACATAAACCACAGAAGAACAGAGAGAAAAAGTGCAGAGAAGAGTGTTAAGGGTTTGTACACAGACAATATTGGAGAAATCCTTTAATGTTACAGCGAAGGTATAACTGCAAGGTTACCTAAAACCTAAGGAATTATGAAGGAAGCATAAACGAGCGAAGAAATGAAGTAACAGAGTGGAGATTGAGATCACAACAATTGAAGACCATAAGGTGAGAATAAATACATAGATAGAAAGCCGAATGGGCTATTACATAATAAGAAACAAAATAATGTAGTAGCAAAGTACAGTTGTTGGATCAGTCAGATCAATGGACGAGATTGTGTGAGATAGACGACAAGGATTAAGTCGATCAAAATAAAGTCAAGAAGTGAAGGGATCAGATTAAAACCACGTGTTAGCAGAAGGATGGAGCGGTCTTCGCAAGTGGTCAGTGGTATCTCGCGCGCCCTAAAAGATATAGATGGTATTATATGATTTTATGCAATTAACCTGAGGGGTTGACACGTAGCATGAGAAAACCACTTTTCTCGCGCGCTCTCGATCTAATATTTGTCGTGTGTATAATCACATGATATGATGCAATTTCCATTGGATTGAGGTAGGAGAAATAAATGGTGGATATTAGCCAGGCTATTTAGCACGAGTTATTGTGCAATAACCATCAGATTGAGGAATGTGATCGACGACGAAGATTTAATGTGCTAAAGGGAACATTGATATATGTGCAAAGGTTTGTGGAATGGAGAAAAGGTAAGTCTTAAGTGTGGTTTATGAAATATATGGGAATTATAATAGAAATAAGTGGGATTAATATATTATGGTGTAAGTTGAGGTTTAACCAAAGTCTAAAATCCATGGTATGGTTAATATGTGCAGGTAATAAGAATTAACCAAAGATTATGAAGGATTTATAAGGTTCCACTCAAAGGTTTATAAAGGTCCAGACTTTGGATAGTTAAATAAAACGTTTGTGCATAGAATTTATTGAAGGAGTATTAAACCTTGACTTGTGAAGGTTTCACTATGGAATTATAGAATTCCTGGAACATAGTGTGACATGCAATTTTATTTACATAATGTGGGTAGATGCAACTTTTGATGCGTCATTTTTGGTATCACAGCTAAACAAGGAAATTCTGTGTGAAAAATTCTTTTATAAAACTTAAAACAGAGTTATGTTTTGAAGGTATGCATACAGGCAAGAGGAGATCAGATTTTAAATCTGACAAACAGTGGGAACACAAAGATAAAGTATAGCAGAATTTGTAGATGCAAAGAAATAGAGAACAATCCATTCGAAGTATAGATGAATGGTAGAACAAGATCATGTAGAGATCTTGAAGGTGAGATGATATGTTTTTGTTTTAATTTGATTTGAAGAGTGTGGTTGCAGAATTTAGCTTGTAGACAAAAGAAGGTATCTTAGCAAAAGAAAAGAAGCTAATGAAGAAAGCTGGTAAGAATTTCTGAGTGAAAGAAGAGGTGGTCAGAGCCTAGTATTTCGTTTGTGATTGAAATACAAGAGGACAGTTGTGTTCTTAAAAGGTGCAGATGAGTTTGAAGCCTAGAAGGATTAGAGAGAAATGCTCAAAGAGGTTTGAGAGAATAGAGAACCAAGTGCTTGCCAAAAGATCAAGTATAGAGAAAAGATTGGTGAGGTAAGTGAAAATAGGGAGGACTTGCTGTTGCAGAGGCTTTAATACAGTTCATAGTAATTGAGTGAGGAACTCATGAAAATAGAGGAGAAAATGACTACTGATAGTCATAATAGAGATAACAAAGGTTCTAAGAAAGACCTTAGTAGAATAAAGGTGAAGGAAGAGGATGCCAAGGCAAATGGCATGCAAAGACAATTAAGTGAAGAAGAATATGAGAGGGAGAAGGCTGAGATTGCAGTTCATCTTGAGTTATTGATGGAGATGTTGCAGATGAATAAAGAAGACTAGAAGCATGGTTATGTCATAAGGAAGAAAGTAAAGTTGCAGAGGCTACAATAGAAGATAAATCAGTAGGTGTATACGCAGTTAGAAAAAGAGTTGATGAAGCTTGAACAAGTAATGAATGTTCAATTGAAGTTTGAAGAACTCAGAGACACTGAGTTGAGAATGGAAGTTTCCATCTGTGAAGCAGAACAGGGTGAAGTTCTAGGTGAATATGAAGACTGGAGATCTGTGAAAGATCTTATGAACTATTGTGTGAATTCAAGACAACAAGAAGCTTACTTTGCTGAAGAAGGAATTATTGATGATTTTCTGAACTGTTGGACAAATTCAGATCAACAGGAGGATATGAAACCTTGTATATTTGAATTTAATAATTTTGATGTGATGATAGTTTTTGCAGAGGATGAGAAATCTTCTGAGAGTGTCAAAAGTATGGAAGGGTATCTTTCAGAAGATAAATACTCTGAAGTAAAGAAGGATGGAGAAAGTCTCTTGAATGAGAAAAGCAATGAATTATTGAAGCGGAAAGAATTTAGTAATACATTGATGTTTGAAGTTGTTACAACACACGGACAATTTCCTGTGAAAGAAGGAGATTAGATTCAATCTGAAGAGCTGATATGTTAAGAAACAGTTGAGACTATTGAGCCTTGTAATTTTCAAACTAATAATTTGGTGCATAAATGCAGGAATTATAAGTGATGCTGAAATACTTATGAAGTGTCAAAGAGAAATTAAATCGCTGGAATATTTGCTGGAAAACTCAGAGTATGACAGTGTGATTGCATATGAAGGAGTTCACTACAATGGACAAAAGCATAAATACATCACTGAAGTAGATGGTGTGGAAGAGAGACTTGCTGGAAGTTTTGAGAGTCCTTTGGAGAATTCTTTAGAGATGTGGAATCAACATATTGATGTGATGATAGAGAAGGAAAAGTTAGAGCAGCATACTGAAATGTTACCAAGAGAAGAAGAGGCACTGAGGCCTTATGTTTTTCATTTTAATAATTATTTTGTGAGTGCAGGTTTTGTTGCAAATGCTAGAGAAAATTTGGCATAGATGAGCAGCCAGGTAAAGATGGAAGAGTAAGGAAAATATGCCGGAATTGATGAACAACATAGTGATGTATTTGAGAGGAATCAAGTACAAGGGAAAATGGAAGACAATTTATTTTTTGAAACTACATTTACATATATTGAACAGAGGTTGTTTGGAAAGTCACAAGAGGGTAAGGATAAAATGGCGGTAGTAAGAATCTGACAACTTCAAAGAGAAGATAATGAACAACAGTTTGAAGATGAGTGGACAAAGTACAACAACCAATGGCAGAGTATGTACCAACCCAAGGATGTGCTGGAGATAGAGATTGAAGAATTATGGAAATTAATGATGAAGCAATCCAGATGGAGGAGATTGAGAGCAACAGGAAGAATGATTAGTCAGAATTTGAACCTGATTGAAAAGGAGAGGAAGATGAAATATAAGACAAAAAACATACAATAACAACAAAGGAACAGAGCATTCAGACAACTACAAACTAAATTTTGGGACCCTGGAGGTTTTCTATCAACATATGAAAACACATGACTTGGAGATCATGATTATTTTAACCTTGGGAGTATGATGCAGGAGCATCCAGCTAAGAAACTTCATTGCATTTTAGTAGACATAGGGGATTGTGTTTTTTCAAGGAAGTTGGTTTCCTGAGTGTTAAATTAAAGTAATTTTAATGTTTTTAAGTAATTTTATGAGAGATATTAAGAATAGGATTTAATTAAGTATTGTGAGGCATATTTTTAAATGTTCTCGAATGTTGGAGAACATGAGAGAATTAGGATAGTTTAGATATTTAGAGATTTGGGAATTAATTGTAAATATTAGATTAGTGAATTGGTTTCATGGTTTGTGGAACTAGAGAGGATCCTTATGGACTAGTTGCGTCAAAAGTGGACTTAGAGGATATTCAGGATTGAGTTCAAAATATTAAGAATCTAAACTGAAATGTGTTACAGAACCTTTTGTATAATTGTAAGCATAAAGGCATAAAGAGAGTTAAAGAGTTAGAGAATCAAAGTTCAAATATTAGATAGGGTTTGATTGTAAGCCTATGGGCAAGAAAGGATAAAGGCCACTTATTAGAAAATCAGGCCAAAAAGAGAGATTCATTATGTAGATAATTGTTTATAAAGACAAAGAATTTGATTCCTAAGTTGCTTGGTGTGTATTGGTTAAAGGAATTATAAATTGTGTGTGAATTAGAGTAATTCTGCATAGTATATGTATGCAGGTGGAATTAAAGCATAACGCGAAGGTGGAGAATGCAGGATAGTGGTCTAAATGTTTGAATCTGATTGAAGGATCAAAGTTGAAATTCAGATGTGATAGAATTTAAATAATACATAGAACAAAGTTCAGGAAGGAGTCAAGCTGAAGAACAACCAAAGACCAGAAACCTCGAAGAAAACATAAACCACAGAAGAACAGAGAGAAGAAGTGCAGAGAGGAGTGTTAAAGGTTTGCTCACAGATAGTATTGGAGAAAGCCTTTAATGTTACAACAAAGGTATAAATACAAGGTTCCCTAAAACCTAAGGAATTATGAAGGAAGCGTAAAGGCGCGAAGAAATGAAGTAACAAACTGGAGATCGAGGTCAGAACAATTGAAGACCATAAGGCGAGAACAAATACACAGGTAGAAAGTCGAATGGGATATTACATAGTAAGAAACAAAAGAACGCAGTAGCAAAGGGAAGTCATTAGATCAGTCAAATCAATGGACGAGATTGTGTGAGATGGACGGCTAGGATAAAGTCACGCAAAATAAAGTCAAGAAGTGAAGGGATCAGATTAAAACTGCCTGTTAGCATAAGGATGGAGCGGTCTTCGCAAGTGGTCAGCGGTATCTCGCACACCCTAAAAGCTGTAAATGGTATTCTACGATTTCACATGATTAACCTGAGGGGTTGACACATAGCATGATAAAACCACTTTTCTCGCGCGCTCTCGATCTAATATCAATTGTGCATGTAATCACCCGATATGATGTAATCACCATTGGATTGAGGTAGGAGAAATAAATGGTGGAGATTAGCCAGGCTAGTTGGCGCGAGTTATTGTGCAATAACCATAAAATTGAGGAATGATATCGATGGCGAAGATTTAATGTGCTACAGAGAACATCGATATATGTGCAAATGTTTGTGGAATGGAGGAAAGGTAAGATTTAAGTGTCGTTTATGAAATATTTCTATTATTTGGGAATTATAATAGAAATAAGTGGAATTAATAAATTATCTTTTAAGTTGAGTTTTAACCAAAGTCTAAAATCCATGGTATGGTTAATATGCATGAGTAATAAGAATTAACCAAATATGGTGAAGGATCTATAAGGTTCCGCTCAAAGGTTTATAATGGTCCAGACTTTGGATGGTTAAATAAAACGTTTCCGCATAGAGTTTATTGAAGGAGCATTAAACCTTGACTTGTGAAGGTTTCACTTAGTATGGAATTATACAATTTCTGGAACATAGTGTGACATGTAATTTTATTTGCATAATGTGGGTAAATGTGGCTTTTGCTGTGTTGGCTTAGTTTCACATATAACAATTTATGTAAGGCAAAAAAATCTCGAACAAGACTCCAAGCTCTTAAATGAAATTTTCAAATAGAAAATGCTACACGCCCCATTGTTTTTTCTATCACTACAATTGATGTTTTTTCTGTCACTATGCTAGCTACTTTAAATATTTGTAGTCTTGTTTCCCTAGAAATCACCACCTCCCAATATTTTGCTTATGAAACACACTACAAAGACAAAACCACCATCCATATTTTTCATTGTCCTGATGTTTTTCATTTGATTAACAGAAAACAGGGCTACAAGTAAATACAAGTCATCTCTACATTCAATTCACCGACTACACACCTGCCGACACATTCAAAAAACCAAATAAGTACCAAAATATCAAATTTAGAAACATAATTTTCATATACTTTCAACATAATACAAATGCATATGTGCGGAATCACAAAGAAAATCCATTAATGTGCAAAAAGCTCTCATGCATAGGCACCTTCGCATAGCTTCGTCTCCACAACTACTTCTAGACTCAACAACGCCCTCTCTTCAATCATTAGCATTTGAAATTGGTATTAATAAATGTGGGTCACAAATATCACGGATGGGAAGCGTTTGAAGGTTTTTGTTTTTCCACACACACTATCTCTGAATAGCATAGTCCATTGTGTGAAAAATCCTCTCAAGATTTCATTGTATGCACTCCTGCACTATGCACAACCTATTAATAATAAAACTAATATCAAAATGCTTTACAATTAAAATACCCCTCTGCAGTTTCTCATTCCACAAAAATTATGCACATGCATTTGTTCTTTGCGTAACCTCTACATACGCAGAACCACCTTTGCACGACTTTGTTCACACAAATAATTCAACACTCAATAACGCCCTTAACCATTGACATTCAAAACTGATATCAATTAATGATCATATGTTGTAAAATATGTCCCTAAATAAGATTTAAAAAGGGATTTGTATATTTATTATTTTAATAAACTTTGCACAAAACTTTTGCATAACATCCGCACACACACGACCTCCTCTACACAACTTCGTCCACACAAATACTTCAGCACTCGATAATTCCTTTTGACTAGTCAATGGCATTTGAAACTCCGCACATTCTATCTCCAACCAACGAGCTTCACTTAACCAACTTCGTACAACTACTTCTTTAGTTGTGGAAAACATTCCTAAATAATAATTAAAAAACATAAATCTTTATGCATATTTGTTTTATTGTAGAACACTTTTTCTTCACCCAAATTGAAAACAAAGTGTATTTAGCACCCCCTTTTATGAAAAATAGCCCAATTCTCTCGCACATACTCCTTAATAATATCATTTACAAATGTTTTTAGCACCATGCAAACAAAACTGCAACAACATCAATTCTCACATCATTGACTAGAGCACTAACATAATAGTGTCAGGCAACTACATGTCACATGGATTGAAAAAAAAAAAATTAATATTGCATAATAAGAGTAGCTTTTATAGTCCAATGATTATGATAATTGTTAAAAAAATGATACTAACTCTAGAGCTCCCCCGTCTATGCATTCTCCCACACAATACTCCATCTTTCACACAATAAAACATTTTGCACAACAAAATCATACTAATTACCATATCGTTCATTAGTGTCAAAACACACTATGTAAAGCACCTCAGTTCTCCCATACATACTTTGTCCTCTGTAAAAGGAAACATAGTAATGTTGATTAAACATGTGTTCATCCCCCTCGGGGCCTATGCAAACAACTTTCAACCGCATCAATTCTTGCATCATCAAACAAAGCACAAACATAATAGTGTCCTACAACCACATCAATTCTAGCATCATTAAGTAGAGCTCTAACATAATAGTGTCATTTTAAAAGAACTCACCAACGCAATGACCTCTCACAAAATTGATTTTATTTTAATTCTTAAAATGAATTCTCAGGCATTGGAAACAAATGAAAATAAAATGCCCTCCACCAAGGGAATTATGTCCCATCAGAACTTCCTTAGCCAATCATAAATAAAAAATAACATTTACTGAAAATTCAAAAATTATTTTTGAATTTATGCAAAAACAACAATAAGCATTTTCATAAAACCTTATTTAAAATTGCAAAAACTCTGCCAAATAATGCACAATTAACACAACTTGATCGTGAAGCAAATGTTATAGTCTCTAACAAGGAAGGGACTAATAAGAGATAGAAAATTCTTATTAACTCATCTAATATGATATCAAATGTTCACATTAAACATTGTTGAAACATATAAAAATATTATTTTAGTAATAGGAAATACTATTTTAGTTATTTATGGTGTTAACTTTTAAATAATAAAATTTATCATGTAAAACTAAAAGTATAGATATAGATTTTTAAATAGTAATAAGGTGATATTCTTTTGTAGGGTACTATTCTATTGCCTTCAAAATTGGGCATTTTGAGATAAAACTGAAAATTGTAAGTCAATGTCTCACTAAGGAGATTAGATCAAATCCAAAATTGACTCTTTGTAGAGAGGTGAGAGGTAACTGAGTGCTTGGAGAAACAAAATTTAACATACAAAAGTTGATCATTTGGCCTAAGCAGTGATGTAGAATACTAATACGCACACAAGATCAATAGAGCATAAACATGATCAAACCTAGGTAGAAGGGTTAGTGTCCATGGAAAAAACCTAGATGGGATCTTTGTTATGTTCAGAAGTTCCTCCCACTGAGGGGGGAATGCCAAGATGTTGTTCAATATGCTCCACTTTCCAATCTAAGTCCTTCAAATGTCAATGCGGGTATTCAAGGGTATGAGGAATATTCGATTGGTGATTGTGACGGTCTAAGGGAGTGCACCCTAGGAGGATCCTCATCTGCTAATAGAGATAAACTATGTGCATATATTGATTGAATTAGCCTTTGGTGTGCCCTGTGTCCAAAATCTAATCTGACAAATTAGTAGGAACCTTAATATATGAGAGGTGAAGCCTGAGTGGAAGCTTCTTCCTCTGCATGAGTTAGATCTTCCTCAATGGACCTTGGTGTGAGGTCATGAAAGCGAGAGGTGGCTTCCTCCGGACGATGATGCATATGTGTACTACCCCTATGGCCAACTCTTGGTAACAGGCAGTTCCCCTTTGAACTCAAGCCCAATTACGAGGCATTGAAGAAAGGTTAGAGGATAAAATAGGCTCAAGCAAGAGATGGAAAACTAATTGGGATTTAGAGAATCGAGAAGAGTGGCATGTGACTCAAGTAGTGGGAGTAGATTCATCATGACAAAAGGAATAGCCAATAAGTTTCATTGGTTGTGTCAACGAGAAGGGATAGGGAAAATAAAGGTGATAGCTAGCAAAAAAACAAGAAGAAGAACCCAAAGCAAGAACCCAATTTGAAAGACCGTGAGTGAAGGAGCATGCGACAAGATAAAGCAGATAAAGGATTAAAGCTAGGAAGGTGTAAAGGAGGCACATAGGGTCTAGAGAACAAGAGAGAGTGGTCAGGTGCTCAAAAAACAAATTTGTTAGAATGGTGTGGAACCTGAATAAACACATAGTGCTCATCATCCTGAATCAGGCAGTGTTTGTTTCGTGCAAAACAAACACCGTATGCTCCTAGAAACACATTCTGTTCATTTTCCCATATAGGCAAATTTGGTGCAGGAGCTTACAAGGATGCTGACTGAGCATCCGTACAACCTAGTCAACAAAAATAATATTCTTTAGAATATTTTGTGGAATATCCTTAGAATATTCCTTGTTGGTGGCGAATCAAAAGGAGACAAGTGTCATAATTTCATTGGTTCGTGTGTTTTGGGTTTGGAACAATAGGGTGGTGACATGTGGCTAAGCTAGAGGCTGCCGCATATCCTCCTAATGGTAGATCAAAATTTTGTTGGCAAGACAGGTCAGAGGCCGGGCTTGACCCTGCGACCTCCCACACAACATACTAAAGGACTAACCACTCTGCCTACGTATTTTTTCTTAACTAACATATCGCAGGCGGGTCGGTGATTAAAGAATCGGCCTTGAGAGGATCAAGTTGTGATTACGATATTGAAATTGCATATCGCAAAGTGAAAAGTTTGGTTATATGTTTACCTTGGCTCCACTGATTGCGATATATTTTGGTCGCGAAACAGTTATAATGTAGTTGATAGTTCTGTCGGGTCCATTGCTTATCACAATCGCATATCGCCTGTTATGCGCCTATACCAATAGGTGTCATATATCATGGTTGACTTGATGATCTATGTAATATGTTCATACCTTTACTTGTTGCAAAGGTTCTCCATATTTGCCAAAAAAAAAAAAAATTTAAAAAATGTAAAGAAGGTATACCCTAAAAGAAGAATAAAAGGGTAAAAAGAATAAAGATGGTCAAAAAATGAAAGAAAATGAACCCCAACAAAAATAAAATACCAGGAAAGTGTGCAAGTCTAAATGCCACTACTATTTACTTTTATGTATAATAAATATTATTTGCAACCTATCACTTATGCCACAATTTATGAATAGTCAAATAGTTTAAGCTTGGCTAGTTCATATTTCAATTTCATATTGTAGAAATAGAGAATAAAGATCTGACCAAACCGTTTAATCTTGGCAGATAAGTAGATAGGTAGAGTGAACAAAAGGAGCTCAACAGTTTAATATGAGCCCTTGGATGTAATAAGCCTAGACTTAGATAGATATCTACATGTAAAAGAAAAGAAAGTGTGATAAGGGATTTCCAGTTTAAGTGCACCCTAATAAAGAAGTAAAAATGCTAGGATAAAGTAGGTAGGGTAAGTGGATGATGGTTGCAGAATAAATGTGTGGTGAATGGTTAAGTTTAATGCTTAAATCTTTTTCTTTCATCACATGGACAAAGCACAACTCACATTGGAGACAACACATCAAGGAGACAAAGTCAAACTAATTAACTTCCTTACTCCATTTTTCCCAAAAAAATCACTAATTTCCTCTAAGTGCTAAAGGTACCTATAAACAAGTTAGGGGGGCTCAGAGCATTTCTCTGACTTTTGGAGGGATCGGACCCTTGGCCCAATAATTTGAAATACCCAATGGCCTGAAATATTAAATTCTATCCATCTGCTATTGAATTTCACCACCAAATACAATCAAAACCCTCAAGCTTTTATAACTAGCCTAATATCTATCCAAACAAAGCTAAACCTTAAAGAGATAGCCCTCTCTGAGTACAGATTGGCTAGATTCTGTACTTAAAATTTGGTTTGTGGTTACCTCGGAAATTTCTTTCTTTAACCTTAAGAAAATGTTGAGTGATAACATCGCCCACATCACGTTCACAACCATAAGACCCACCGGTTCTCACCGATTGTGATTTTTGATGGAGTTGTTGGTGTCGATAGCTTATGGTCGGTGTGTGGCAATTTTTTTTCCCAATTAGCACTTTTTGGAGTGAAATTGTGGGATCATGCCAAAAATGGTGCAATTTATGGAACGAATATTGGGAAAACTAGGAGAGGTCATAACGTCTTCAATTTTCTACCAAATTGTATGCAAAAATAGGCTAGATAGACATTCTTGGACATTCTTGACTCATTGAGGTAGGTTTCAAAAGCATTTGAGCATTATAAACACTTATTTTAACACTTTTGAGCATAATAGAGAGGCCCAAGCCATTGGAAGCTGGACCAAGGAGACGTAGCCCAAGAGGGGTGAACTCCTTTATCATCTTCTTGTTGTAATATGTTTTTATTATGTTCTATACATGTTTATGTTGTTGTCTAGTCTCTTATTTATGTTAAATTTCTCATAAAATTAACATAAAATCTCATCATTTCACTTGAAAAAAATCATGAATTTTTAAGCAGAATGAAAGCATTTTATTTCTAATCTGAGGAGGATCTTAGCACAATAATCTAATATTCTAAATCATATCATTTTGTTATTAGAGAATTAGGTTTGCTTTGTGAAAGAAGGATTTAACTGTTTGCAAGCTTATTTAATGCTTACAAGATTAAAACTCGAAAGAGGAGAAGGGAAGCTAGTTGGAAGCCCTGAAGTTGGGTTAAGGGGAAGGAGAGCAAGGTTACCACAATCTTCAATACTAGTTCAACCTCGAGTTTCAGTTGAGACTTCAGAGATCTTGTCTCATGAAGGAGAACTTGAAAACATGATAGAAGATGTGAAGACCTTTAGAAAGGATTTCTTTGATATGATAGAGATGGTAAAGGTCCTCTATGAAGAGAGGAATACCAGGTTGCAAGGGGAAAGTTCCAAACCTCCCAAAGGAGAAGGTTCTTCAGGAGGAGGTAATGGGAATTGAGACAAACCTCCACCCTCTCCACCATCTTCACCCTGTTCTACTAACACAACCCTTACTCATACTCATCATCATACTTCGAAAGGAACTAATAAATCACCTTTTTTTAAAACTTGATGTTAAATTTGAGTTTCCCATGTATAATGGTGAAGTGAATGCAGAGAACCTTGATAATTGGATTCGTCACTTGGAGGTCTATTGCAGGATTCAAAACCTTCAAGAGGATGACATAAAGATTCAGTTAGCTTCCTTGAGAATGGAGGGTGCAACACTAGTATGGTGGGAATCAAAGACCCAAGAGGAGATTAAAAAACATGGTAAGATCTCAATTTCTTGGAATGATTTCATTACTGCAATGAAAAGATAATCCTACCCTCTAGCTTATATGTAGAAAGCCATCATGAATTGGTAGAACGTTAGACAACCTAAAGGTCAAAATGTGCAATATTACACCCAAGAACTCAGAAAAAGGTCTTTGATATTAGGTGTAGATTTGCAATCACAGGACATATTACTGAAGTACACAGGGGGTTTACACATTTACCTTAGGCATACTATCTTAATGTTTAATCCCAATAATCTAGATGATGTGTGTGTGCAAGCCAATCATCTTGAGGCAAGAGAGAAAAAAAGTCTAGAAGAAGGTAGTAAAAAGCCATTTAAGGGTAAAGAGAAAAAAAATGGTTTCAAGGGAAAGAAAAATGCATCCATTAAAAAGGAAGAAGAGAAAAAAATATGTAAACATTGTTCTAGAGAAGGTCACGATGAAGCTCATTGTTGGAAGTTTCATCCCGAAATGAAACCAAAGAAATTCAACAACAAAGGAAAAGAAAAGATAGTTCTCGTCATTCAAGAGGATTTGGGATCTGATTCGGGTGATGAAACCAAAATTACAGCCATGTGTATAAAAGGAAAAGAATCCATTGCTAGCACTAGTATATCAAATTGTCACACTAGAACTCCCAATGAAGAAACAAGGATTAAATTATTTCATGTGAGAGTAATCTCAAAACATACAAAAACTGACACACTTTTTCATAATGGGTCTCAAGCCAACTTGATATCTAATAACTTAGTGAAACAAATTAATCTTGAAACCATTTTACATTGCAAGCCATATTCATTGGGTTGGATATGCAAGGACACAAACTTACAAGTTACAAGAAAATGTATTCTTCGGTTTGCAATCACATCAAACTTCATAGACGAAGTTGAATTAGATGTTGTACCGCTTGATATATCAGAAATTGTTTTGGGTAGTCCTTACCTTTATGATAGAAAAGAAATATTCTATCATCATGAAAACAAGTACCACTTGTTCAAGGATGATGTGTAGTATATTGTGCGAGTTCATCGCAACAAACTAAATGTTTCATTAGTTAATGCAGGGAAAATGAAAAGACTAGTGAGTGAATTCAAGCAAGAATTTAGTGCTTCTTATGATCAAACCCAATGTTGATATTGATTATGAAGCGTTTGATGGTTGTAATTAAAAATTGATAACTAATTTGGTTGATGTAGTTAACCATGATGATGAGGTGTTTCATAAAGAAAAAGGATTTCCTTCTAAGAAGAGTGTCTTCTTTCTAACATTATCATGCACAAGATGTTAAGAAGGGAAAGTTTAGAAATAGCAAAACAAATCGAAGGATTGTTGAACAAAAGGATCATCTGATCTTCTCATTTACCATGTGGTGCACCCCTTGTTTTGATGCCCAAGAATAATGGTAAGCATTTCATTGAATGGGATTCAAGAAGTGGTTTTCATCAAAGTAGAGTTGTTAAAGGAGACATTTGGAAGACGACATTCAAAACCAAGAAAGGTTTGTTTGAGGGGCTTGTTAAGAATTTTGGTCTTTTCCATTCTCCTACTACTTTCATACATATGAAGCAAGATGTGTTGAAGTCGTTTCTAAACGTCATAGTCTACTTGGATGACATTTTCATTTTCAGACAATTTCATTATGAACATGTCATGTATGAGAAAGAAATACTTGATGTATTATGTCAATAACATTTGTTATTGAAGATGTCAAAGTATATGTTGGATAAAACTTATTTGATGTACTCGGCCCATGATATTGGAGAAGATGAGTTGAAGTTAGACTTCTCCAAGATTGATGCCATTATGGATTGGTCAATGCTCAAGATAGTCATTTGGATAAGAGGGTTTTTGGGAGAAGCCCAATGTTGGAGGAAAGATTTTGTTAATTGTTCTTCTATTTTAGCTCATTTTCATTCTTTGGAAGTTGTGCAAAAGGTCTTCTAGTGGCGAGGCAAACCACAAGAGGCATTTGATGCTTTAAGACAAAAGATCAGTTTAGCCTTTATACTTGTTCTTCTAAAATTGAAAAAGCCAATTGAGTTTTAGGTTGATGTATGCAACTATGCCATGGGCGCAGTCTTTATGCAATGTGGTAAGCCCATTTCTTTTCATTCAGAAATTTTCAATGGTAAAGTGTTTAAGTTGCAGCGACAAAGGCACTTCCATTGGATGGGTTTTCTTCTACTATTCCACTAGGTCAAAAGGTATAAGAAAGGTATAAGAGACAAGTTTATTGACATACTTTCTAGGCCTATAGTTTGTATAACTACTTTCTTCAAGCATCATGTTGTTTTACATGAAAGTTATGTTCAGAAAATACATACTTTCAAGATGTAAATTCAAGCTTGAGTCAAAGGAATTAAGTGGAGGAATTTGTTTACCATTTGCATCATAATGTGTTGTATCATCTTTGTAAGAAGGATGTTGCTACTGATAGTAACATGGACAAACCCAAAGAGTTCATTGAACGACTCCAAATCGTACGTCAAACTAAGTGAAAGAACAACTTGAAAAGGGCAAAGGCAATTACAAAGCAAGGCACGACAAGCATCATGTAGATTACAATTTCCAAGTCAGTGATAAATGGATCAAGATTGGAAAGGTGAGGGAAATATACCCTCACCTGGTGGACAACTGAAAGTAATCTTTTGGGGTCAAAAAGGCTTCTAGTGGGGAGGAGTGATTAGGTGCTCAAAATTATGCTAAAAAATCAAAGTTGTTAGAATGGTGTGGAACCTAAATGGCCATGTAGTGCTCGTCAGCCTGAATCTATCGCAACTTGTTTCGCACGAAATGGACACCGTATGCTCCTAGAAATGTGATCTATTTGTTTTCCCAAATAGGCAAATATGGTGTAGGAACTGACAGGGATGCTAACTAGGCATCCGCACAGGCCAGTCAAAAAAATAATATTCTTTGGAATATTCCATGGAATATCCTCAGAATATTCCTTGCAAGTGGCAAATTGGTAGGTGACAAGTGTCAAAATTTCATTGGTCTACGTGTTTTGGGCTTGGACCAATAGGGAGGTGACACGTGGCTAAGCCGGAGGCCACCACATGTCTTCCTAATGGTCGATAAAAAATTTGTTGGCAAGATAGGTTGGAGGCTGGGCTCGACCCCGCGACCTCCCACACAACATACCAAAGGACTAACCACTTCGCCTACGCATTGTTTCTTAACTAACATAGTGCAAGTGGGTTGGCGATTAAAGAATCGGCCCCGACAGGATCAGGTTGCGATTTTGATATCACAGTCGCATATTGCAAAGTGAAAATTCCCATTATATGTTTACCCTGGCTCCACTGATTGTGATATATTCTGGATGCGAAATAGTTACATTGTAGTTGATAGTTTTTTCAAGTTCACCGCTTATCACAATCGCATATCGCCCACGTCACCTTCACAACCATAAGACCTGCCGGTTCTCACCGATTGTGATTTGTGATGGAGTTGTCAGTACCGATAGTTAATGGCCAATGCGCGATGAAATTTTCGCCCAGTTAGCACTTTTTGGAGAGAAATTGTGGGATCATGCTAGAAATGGTGCAATTTGTGGAGCGAATGTTAGGAAAACTAGGAGAGGTCATAACAATTTCAGTTTTCCACCAAATTGGATGCAAAAAGAGGCTAGATAGCCATTTTTTGATGTTCTAGACTCATTGGAGTAGGTTTCAGAAGAATTTAAGCATTTTAAACACATATTTTTACACTTTTTAGCATAATAGAGAGGCCCAAGCCATTAGAAGCTGGACCAAGGAGACGTAGCCCAAGAGGGGTGAACTCCTTTATCATGTTCCTATTCTAATGTGTTTTTGATGACGCTCTGTACATGTTTATGCCTATGTTCAGTCTCTTATTTATGTTAAGTTTCTCATAAAATTAACATAAAAACTCATCATTTCACTTGCAAAAATGCATGAATCCTTAAGCACAATGAAAGCATTTTGTTTTGAATTTGAGGAGGATCTGATCTAGGTGGATATTGGTGGCCACCCGCTAATTCCACGTGGATCCCCTCTAGTGCTTCTTTCAGTTCTTTTAGTTTCCTTAATTATAGCATAGTTTACTATTTTTAGCAGTTTTTCGGGTCCTAAACTTCTGGAGCCGTTTTGAGGCCCTAAACGAAGTTTTTTGGGAAATCTACGGCAATCGATTTTTTTGCCTAAAAAATGCCTTTTTCGTCATAGTCCTTGGAGATATCTTTCCAACGGGCTATCATGCGCGTCAAACGGAGATAAGACGACCAATTTGTGACCCCGGGAAGTTGACGTACCAACTTACCCAAAAACGGGGCCCACAATTTGCCATTTCATCTTCTAGGGTTAGGTTTTGGAATGTGAAGGGTTTTTCCATTGTTTCTCAACAATAAATAGGCCTTCGAGCCTCATTGTAACACAGTTCAGAGGCATGTAATCACCACATCTCTTCTCAGAGATAAGCTACCATCGCCCTAGCTGGTTTATTTCCATTTCTGGTTGTAAGCATATTTCAGTATTTTCCATTAATGAAATGAAGTATTATTTCCACTGCATATTTGTATATATGGTTATCTCTGTATTTTGTTGCGTTCCTGTTTAAATCCGGATCACAGAGGGAGTGAGTGATAGTGGGATCTTGCAGATTCATAGGGAGGATTTGCAACCCAAGAAGAGCGCGTGGTCAATGGGAAGCGAGGGTGCTTCCACATATGGAAAGAAGGAATGATGGAAGGATTGGAAAGTGATACATGAGAAGAAGAAGTAGGATGCTTCCAGTGACAACGACACTTCTGAGAGAGGCATAGTTCATGCTTCAGGGATTGCTGCAGTGGTGAGCGCCAAGAGTTGGGCGAGTGTTGTGAGTAGTGATGATGAGTTACTTCCTAGTCTTGGAAGTACCTCCCTTGCTAAGAGGGAGTGTTGATTTTTGAGTAACTTGGGAGGTACTCCAAGCCCTAGGGTTCAGGGTTTGGAGGGCAAAGCGCTACAAGAGTCACTTGTGGGCTTGGAACCCAAGGTTGGGGTTTTGCACCCATCATGATTTGGGCCAAAACAATGAGCACATTTCGACATGTGATGGATGAGGATGATAGCTGCAACGAAGATCACCCGATTCAGAGTTGTAGAAATGGAGTTATGAATTTTTGAAGTTATGGAGTGGGTTTGCAGCGTATGAGTTAAGGTCAGTTTGAGATAAATAAGTCTCTTGACAGGACAAGCCCATAGAGGAAGTTTTGAGGAGCCCTTCTATTGTGTATATATAGAAGGTGATGGAGGACATTTAGTGCATCAACTGTGCAACACAAGGAGGCCATTGAGAGGAGAGATACCTCTAATTTAGCCGCAACAAGAGGGTAGAATTAAGGTAAGGGAACCACATCTTCAGGGATAATTCTGGGTGGATAAGCATGGTTTTTGGTGGCTGTAATCTCTTATGAAGACAACCGCACGTCTTCAGGGATAATTTTGGGTGGATAAGCATGGTTTTTGGTGGTTGTAATCTCTTATGAAGACAACCGCAGGTCTATTATGTGGTAAGGGTATGTCGCAACCCTAACTCACAGTGGGTGAGAAGGTTGCATAACATATTAGAGGGTTGGAAACAAGCCTATATACCTGCAGAACAACAAGTATCACAAGAAGAGTATGTCGCAGCTATGGGGGACCATTAGGAGGTGAAATTATGGGTCAACAATGAGTTGTTAGTCGCCTTAACTAGTCAACGTCACCTACAATAGAGAAACCCCAAATCTCAGGGTATGTTGATGTTGTTTCAGTGTTGAAATTGTTCTAGGTGGATAGGTTGTCCAAGTGTAGATAGCTTGTGTAGCATGTGGAAGTCAAAGAGGAGGATCAATTTGGATCAGTTTGATAAGTAGCTTATGGGATACATTTGTTGGGGTTGTCTTGGGTGTGAAGAAAACCCAACTAGGAGAAAATTTCATAATGAAGAGTTGGGAGCCATTGGTCTGGTGGAGGGCAGTGTGTTGGCTACCCAAAGTAGCCCTAGACAAGAAACCTTGAAGTGAAAAAGAAAGCTAAACGTTGGGTGAAGTTTGGTGCTTAATGTGCATCACTTTGATGGAAAAAAGTGATTGCTAGATTGGTGGATTCGAGCTTAAGGACTGGCCAGCCTAGAGAGTAGATTGGATCAACCCATGTACACGCAACAAAAGTGACTTGCAGGAGTGTTAGGTGGCCGCCCTCATGGAGTCTCTATGTGTTGTCCTCTGAAGGACTAAGGGGCAGCAAGAGAGCAGTACAAAAGTGAATGACCGACATGACAAGATACGGCATAGAAGATGCAACGAAGATTCTCATTGTATCTTGTATTCCATATGTTGTTGTATTATTCAGATTGGTTTAATATAATGAAGATTGGGTTGTACATTATTGTTCAATATTTTGTTAAAAATTGTATATACTTGTGCATATGTAATTTATTGCTTTATATTTTTCGTTGTGCAAAGTAGTTCTTATTGAGATTCTTGGTTTGGTAGCATCAGAGATTTTAAGATTCTAACCTATACCCCTTTCTTGGAAATTCAACAACATCTAGCCATGTTCCCATGCATTGACATGTTCCTAAATATCTTCAGTGTTCAATCTAAAAGGGAGCTTCTCCCATCATTAATAAGAATCTCTCCTAGCCTGGATGTATAAATAATGAGGAATTGCGATGAAAAGTGTAGTTTTCCCATACTTGGCAATAAATTTGCATATAGTCTTCTTGATCTCCAACTTGATCATCTCCCTTTGAAACATAAAAAGTAATGTTGACATCTATTTTGCTATGGGTAATGGTGGTTTCCCATAAATTTTGAAAGTGTGATGCCGCAATAGTTGCACAAGTGCCTTACATTAACTACAAATCTTTGGGTGTCTCCCATTCAGTGAAAGAAAGAAAAAAAAGTAACTAGGCATAATGAAATTCTGCACCACTATCCCGCGCTTCCAAAAAATCCTACAAAAATTGGTTGACTAAATATGTCGCCTAATTCATTTGTACGTCTTCCACGTACTTTGTTGTTCCCATTATTACACTGGTTGACACATCATCCTTTCTGCACTTTCTTAGTAACCTGGATGCCATCACCTGCTTTGAAAACTAAACAATTTTATCATTTATCTATGGGAGAAAAAATCCAAGCCCTCCTATTTTCATGCCATATATTTCCTGCACCTGTGCTCCTAAGGACTTTATCTTGTTGACGTCAAATAAGGGCTTGGGGTTCTCTCTTGCTATTGGAAAGTCGTAAATTTTCATGATCACCTGTGAGGTAATCTCAATTGCATGGTCTAACTGTAGCTACCATGCACCCAACATAGCAACAACTTAATGACAATACTGATCTCGTAATTGCAACTAAAATTGAGAATATCTAATAAGTTCAGAACGCCAGCTGAATCTAACCCCATTGCCCAACTCTATGACTCAAGCTCAAATAAATTAGGGTCTATGTGATCAACACATTGTAGATATTCTTTCAGATCCGATATCTTCTTCTTGTTTGTGATGTTGTGATCTATGTGTTGGAGCTACTTGGAATGGCCCATCATATCACCCTGCACCAAAGCACCTACTGGAGTAATTGGCTAGGTCATGGTGTACTTTGGATCCTTTGTAGTTTAACCTATCGAGCTGTGTATTTCTAAGGTGGGATATATTGTCTGCGAAGCCCAAACCCTATGGGTTGGGATGATGATCCAACAACCTTAGCTTCATTTTATTCTATCACTTCTTTCCCTTTGGGCACGAGTTCAAATTGTATAACAATGTAGGGTTTCTTTATACGAGGCCTTCACGCTGATTGAGCTCCTACAACTTACCCCATATGTTTGATATACAATTTTATATAACGCTGGTGCAACCGCCCATAAGAATCTCTCACAACTGGATGCTCTAACTCCTTCAAACTCACCTTCAACTCCTTACAACCAATACCAAATTTCAAAGTGCAAAATGAACAAAAATGAGCTCTTTGGTGCTATGTATTCTCCTATGGCCTCTCTTTATATCCTTCATTGGACTTCGATCAAGTATAGGTACCAATGCAAATCTCTCTCCTCTCTTACTATTGTCTCAAATTCTTACTCCATTATGAAATATTCCACTCTCGAACTATGTCATGCTTTCCTACCATGCACAGTCTTACTTTTGGCACAACTTCTAAACAATCAATTCAGAGTTCTCAACAACTCCTTCATTCTTTTCGTCCTTCTATTTCTGCATCTCAAGCCTATTCCCTTAGATTATTCCTTAGCTCTGAGCTCAGCCTTTGCGCACAAGGGGTTTAGCTATTCATGTTGCTGAACTCCATCTTCAGAACACCCTTATCACATAACAACATCTTGATGAGAGTAGGCAATGATCAAATATATCTGTTGCATGGTGACTTCAAAAACTTTCTCTTAGCAACACTATAAGAGACAATAGATTCAATAACTAAATTTGTAATATAACATTCTAAGATACTCTCAAATCAGTAATCTATGGCATGAGAAATCTTATTATCAATAAACTATAATCACCAAACTAGCTCAAGAGTCCACTTTTTGTGCTCGACAAGTTGCTAATTTCTATTCTGATAATTTCGCTTTTGTATCCACTTTGCTAGAAAATATAGGAACTCAAAAAAGAAAATTTCATGAAATTTAGTAAAGGTGCATCGCTATAGCCATTCCTTAATGTTGATCTGTTGATCATTGATTTCACTTGTAGGAAATTCCTATTCCTTCTCTTCAAGCCATTGGTTGATTTCCTCCTTGGTGGGATTCCACATTCCCTTCAATAGTGAACCTTCGTCTCAATAACAAAACCACTTGTTGGCACTGAGTATAGTATGACCTGTGTTAATGATTGAAGTGCAGCCAACAAAACCCCATTGGATACCAACTCTTTTGGTAGCACCTGCAAAACATGTGAAGTCTCACCTGAGGCACCTATGGGTCTGCAGGAACCAAGGTTTTGCAACAATGAAGGGAATTATAATAAAATGTATGCAAACATAATATAATGCTCAACTCATGATTCATATGCTAACTCAAGTGGTAAATACTTAGAAAAAACATTGAAATATTGACAAACATTTTTTTTTAAATGGTGCCTGAATTATTCATTGTGTTGTAATATGTTAAACCTCAAGCCATAAACTACGAAAATGACATATACTTAACAAAACGTGCAACATCTCATAAAACACGAGAAAATGGGACACAACAACCTTCAACCTTCTTCTATTATTTTCGAAAAGGAGCACTAGGCGCGAGGTTACAACATTACAATATCACTCCATCTCGGCTCACAAGCCTAAACGTCATAACATTAAAGTATTACAACAACAATGCTATGCTAACAAAGAATGATCATGGACAAACCCATAATTATCCAACTATCCAACTCAAATCCCTTCAAAATCCGCCTATTTATACATAGTTACACAATCTCAAGCCTACATTGATACCATGGGAAATAGAGGGGAAAACAATTATCATGGGTAAATAGACTACTATTGCTAATCTGGACCAAATCAAAAATTGGTTCGAAGATGTAGTCAAATTTAACCTTTTTTCCCATTTGCTTCTAGCACCACTCTTTATCGCACATTTTTCTTTCTATTCTAGTTCTAGCCACTAATCCTACCAAAAAAATATACACATTGATCTTCTTTGCTCTATTTATGCTCCACCTTTCTACACATAACTTCCAAAATTGTCTTGAATCTTCAACAATTCTTCAACTTCTTACAAAAACTAGCCCCAAAACTTCTCCCGCGTGCTATGTTTGGTTGATGTCTGTACATTCCTTCGATATATATACAATGTGGTTTCAGTTAATGACTTGTCGATCAGGTTAGTTGGTTGTATAGTTTGGTTTTTCCCTTTAACATCGTGGGTTCAAGTTCAGCTAGACTTAGTTAAATATATTTTTTTTTTTATGTGGGGTTATTGACGTGCTGATATTAACTAATTTATAGAATAATATTAACTAATTTATAGAATAGTTAGACATTTTGTAGCACCCGTAATATGTCATTTTGTATAATGTGCATAGATTGTGCCATATTGTATCTTTTATATAGTTTTATATAAATTTTGGAATATTATGTGTAGCCAAATTGAATTCCAGAAGAAGCATGATGACCAGGATTCAATTGTGAACATTTCTAAAGGCGTGAAGAGTGTGACAACCCCAACCATGTTTCTCTCATGTGAATATGTAAATATTTTTGCAAAAAAAAATGGAATGAGTCAAGGGACACAGATTCCATAGGCCGAGGAGGTTGCTTGCCGGGGATGGTGTAATTTTTCTTAAGGTAGGAAAATCTGAATTGATGGGACAACTCTTGAAGGCTGGTCAGTAAAATTTTAATGGTTTGGTGTTTTCAGAAATTATGGAGTTGCAAGAGAAAAAACGATACCATCCTTTCCTGGAATGTTAAACAAGGAAGCGAGGACAAAATAATTAAAAATAGGAATGGGTGGAATCTTGGCTCATGGGATGTATATGCCACACACTACAACCAATTAAAAACTGCATTTAACAAACTAGTAACAGACAGACAGGTGGATTTTTTTTATTGATTGACAATATTGCGTTGGCAAGGTCACTATCAAAAGGTTTCCCAAGGAAAAGATAAATCAGTCTAGATTGGGACAACAAAAGGGGGAGTTTAGATTGGCAGAAAAAATAAGACAGTGAATGTTTGTTAGGGGGTAGTTTAGAGAATAGGAGGACAACACCGAAAGAGAGGGAGAGACCAATCGATGCACATCTGTAAGCTATTATGGGGGAAACAATTGTTTGGTTAGCAGGAGTAGGGAAGAAGACATTTGAGGTGATGAGAGTTTTCCTCTCGAATGATCATGAACACACAACAAGCGACACTCTACATCTCATAGCATTGCTGGTTGCCACCGATGGCACATAGATAGTGGTTTGATGAAATAATGGTACATTATTGCATGGTTATTTATTGATGAGATGTTTTGAAATGTTAATTTTTCCACTACACTGATTCAGCCCCCATCTCTTAGTGTGATATTTGGTCTAATATTGTATTCATGACTATGGAAGAGATCTTTTCGGGGGTTTAGAGTCCTGCCTTCTTGAATTTTCCATTTGTGTTTTTGACGTCTACTTTCTAGCTGTTAGGTTGTTTCTGAAGGAACTTCCTCTGATATCAATTGTTTGAAATACTGAGGGGGAGGTGAATCAATGCTTCATTATTTTTAACTATTTTTATCTTTTATCTTTTTTAAATTTAATGAACATAAATAATGAAACACATATATTTACATAAGAACCACTTATATAATTTTTCTTTGTAAGTATTTAGTAAAATTTCTTATACAAAGTAAGAACCAACTTACAACTTTCGTAGGCACCAACCTATAAGATATTCCATTCCCTTGGTTGAGCACCAACTCATCCAATTTAGTCACCCACCTATAAGAGACCCTAATCCCCCCATCTGAGCGCCAACTTAGCAAATTGTAGCCATCGACCTATGTCTTCAAGATGTTCCCTAGATCTATCATTAATAATTTATGGTCATCAAGAAATTTTTCATTGAGTTGTCACCTAACCATGCAACCCTAAGTTTTTCACCTTCAAGCTTCATCATAACTGCTATCACTCAAAATTTCAATAGGCTATGATGGTGAAAACCCTTAGGTAACCTCTAACCACTTTAGGATTGAAAGTTGGCCCTTCAATCTAGAGAGGGATCTCTCATTGACTTTTCTACTCCAAGACACAATAGTAACAGGTCTTTAATATGCTCGATGACTAGATTAAATGTGAAAGAATGATAGACTTGATTGGAAAGATGGAAAATAGAGCATTGGGCATGAAGTCACAAAGCTGATCTCAATGAAATTTTTTAAGAACTGGTGGTAAACTAACAAGAATCAAAGGCTTAAAGATAGTGTTCATTTAGACCTCAATCATCAAGACGGTGAGCAGAATAATATAACAATCCAATACACAGCATGCAAGTGAATTTTTTGCAATTTTAGAAGAGAGCGATATATTTTAAACACATAATTGTAAATCATATGGTTGCAGATGAATTCTACTGTATTATATTGGTCTTAGTTTCAAACATGAAGAAATAATAGTAATGAAATTACACAGAAATGAACAAGACTAAGAATACTGACTTATGAACACTATAAAATGAATCTCTGATGTGAAAGCTTAAGTACTTCCATCCTGAAAGATTTAGTTAATATCAAAACAATATACACAATATAAATTTGTCTTTTTTAGAAAAATTCTAACCTTGAACTCTCACAAAACGCTCCATAAATAGTGTTAGATCTAAGAATTTTGTGATCTATAATGTAAATAAATGTCTTTCAGATTAATCACATCATTAGGATTTGACCGATGTTTCGAACCAAATAATGTGGTTCATCCTCAGGACAAGGTGAAAAAATCAATCAGTCTTCAATAAATAGTATGGATGCATCATTCAATGGCTATAACTCTGGGCAATGACACACACACACACACACACACACACACACACACACATATATATATATATATAGAGAGAGAGAGAGAGAGAGAGCAATTTAATCTCGTGGTCTCTTGCCATGCTCGCTTGCTACACTCTCTTGATAACTGTCCCAATGGCTGACATGGTCTCTGTGATGGTATGACAGGTGGTGAGCTTGTCTTATATTCGCTAGCGAGGTCCATGGGAAGAGTTGGAGGCAAGGATCAACCCCCATAATCAATCACAACTGTTGATCTGTGAATGATTCGTTATTGAAACTAAGTTTCTAGGGACAAGCATTGGCTTAAGTTCCTAATTAATGCTCGGTGTGTGTTATATTCTTTCCACAACTAGCCCCAAGTGCAAAGCCGATGGGTTAGAGGGGGAATGACAATCACCCCCTTTGTTGCGTTGGGCACAATGGGGGGTTTCAGGGGGACAGTAGCTCCCCTTTATGGGGTCCAGGGCAGCGCCAAAAGTTTTTTTTTTTTTGGACCCTATATTAGGTGGGCGGACCTACCTATGGTTTTGTGCATGGGTTTTGCACATGGTTTCAGGCATGATGGTTTTCTGCCCTTGGTATCTTGTAGATCTGGTCAAGGGAACTATGGTTATGTTCTGATCTAGGGTTTATGGATGCTTCGATATGTATATATATGTATTGTAACATTAAAAGGAATATAATGAAAAATCAATCTGGTAGTCCTAGTTTTGGGATCCAGGGGGAAATCTCTGTGTATTTGTTTTGTGTTTCTCCCCATTGTATATTTTCTATTTTTGAAGAATTAATTTGCAGGTAATTTTTGTACAGGGTTAAAACCTACATTTGGTATCGAAGTTGTTTCAGTTTCACGGGGACGCCTTTGCTGCTGAACGGTTTTGGTCAGGCTTGTGGTAGACCTTGTTCAGTGGGAGATCTATGAGATCGATTCTTGTGGTTAAATAATATGGTGAGAAACATTTGGTATCGAAGTCGTTTCGGCTTCACAGGGACGCCTTTGGTGCTGAAGGGTTTTGGTCGGGCCTGTGGTAGACCCTGTTCAGTGGGAGATTTGCGAGATCGATTCTTGTGGTTAAATAAGATGGTGAGAAATGGAAAAATAGAGATCGAGAAATTTAATGGTCAGAGTTTTGACTTGTGGAAACTCAAAATGGAGGAACTACCGGCAGATAAAGATCAGTGTATTGTGATAGATACAGGTACTAAACCAACAACAATGTATAATGAAGACTAGAAGAAGTTGGATCGAAAAGCAAAGAGAACAATACAATTGTGTATCTTAGATTTAGTATTGTTGAATGTCTCAAGGGAAGCTTCGACGAAGGCTTTGTGGGACAAGTTAGGGACTTTGTACCAATCTAAGTCTCTAGAATAAACTATTCCTACGGAAAAAGTTGTATAACCTGAGGATGAAGGATGGAGACTCAGTGACAGAGCATATGAACGCCTTTAATACTGTGGTAAGCCAGTTGTTATATGTTGATATTAAAATATCATATGAAGATAAGTGCATCAGTTTGTTGTTTTCTTTAGCATATTCGTGGGATAGTTTGGTTGTTACAATAGGTAGCAATACAACTACCTTGCAGTTTGATGAAATAGTCTCATCCTTGTTGTCGAAGGAAATGAGATGGAAAAATATGGAGAGCCATAAGGGTGATGCCTTTTTTGTACGAGGATGGTCCCAGAAAAGAAACAAAAATAAGTCCTCGAGTGGGAGATCTAAATATAGAGGGAGATATAAATCTCCAGGGAAAACCTGTAAAGGTGTGTTGGAAATGTGGAAAGGAAGGAAAATTAAAAAAGGATTATAGATCTAAATCTCCTGAGAAAGGAAATGGATCTGATGATGCTACTTTTGCTGAGGCGAAAACCACCTCAAATGACGATGGGTATGTGTACTTGGATTCTTCTTTAAATACACATGTAGATCATGAGGCATGGTTTATTGACTCAGGTGCATCCCTTCACTTCACTCCCCACAAGGAGTGGTTTTGCGAGTATGAGAAACATGATGGTGGTGATGTATTCTTAGGGGATGACAGGAAGGCTAGAATCGCTGGACATGGAAAAGTCAAGCTGAAGTTGCAAAGTGGAAGGATTAGAACACTTCCTAGTGTTCTGCATATTCGTGCATTAGCCAGAAATCTGATTTCTGTAAGAAAGATGGATGATGCAGGTGTAAAAATAGTGTTTTAGAAAGATACATGAAGGATGGTTGGGGGAGCACTAACATTGATGTGGAGAGTTTGGATTGGAACTCTGTACAAGCTTTTGGGTAGCACTGTTATTGATGAGTGCAATAGTTCTATGGTTCCTGAAATTGGAGCACAAAATCTAGTGGTCTTTGGAGAAAAGACCATGCTATGGCATCAAAGGTTTGGACATATTGGAGAGAAGGGCCTTCAAATACTTCATGGTAATGGTATGGTAGAAGTTATATCTAGTTTTTCTCTGGATTTCAATTTCTGTGAACATTGTGTATATGGGAAGCATAATCGGTGAGTTTCCCCTCTGCTGCTAAGAGGGCAAAAGGGATATTAGAGCTTGTGCACAATGACGTGTTTGGATAAATGTCGGTTCCATCACTGGGAAAATCTATGTACTATGTATCATTTATAGATGAATTCTTAAGGAATACATGAATATATTTCCTCAGGAAGAAATCTGAAGTTTTTGACAGGTTTAAATAATTTAAGGCTCTGGTGGAAAACTAGACAAAGAAGAAGATAAATGTTTTAAATATAGATAATGATGGAAAGTTCTGCAAGAAATAATTTGAAGAGTTTTGTAAGAAGTGTGGCATAGTACAACAAAATACTACTCCATACAAACCTCACCAAAATGGAGTTGCAAAAAGAATGAACAAGACATTGATGGAAAAGGAAAGAAGCATGCTCAGTGGTGCGGGGTTAGGACAAGAATTCTGGGCAGAGTCTATGGAGACTGCATGTTACTTGGTTAATAGATCACCTTCATCAACATTGGAGGATAAGTATCCATATGAGGTCCCAACGGCTGACATGGTCTCAGTGATGGTATGACACATAGTGAGCTTGTCTTATATTCGCTAACGAGGTCCATGGGAAGAGTTGGAGGCAAGGATCAACCCCCATAATCAATCACAACTGTTGATCTATGAATGATTCGTTATTGAATCTAAGTTTCTAGCGACAAGCATTGGATTAAATTCCTAATTAATGCTCGGTGTGTGTTATATTCTTTCCACAACTAGCCCCAAGTGCAAAGCCGAGGGGTTAGAGGGGGGATGACAATCACCCCCTTTGTTGCGTTGGGCACAATGGGGGGTTTCAGGGGGACGGTAGCTCCCCTCTACGGGGTCCGGGGCATCGCCAAAAGATTTTTTTTGTTGGACCCTATATTAGGTGGGCGGACCTACCTATGGTTTTGTGCATGGGTTTTGCACATGGCTTCAGGCATGATGGTTTTCTGCCCTTGGTATCTTGTAGATTTGGTCAAGGGAAGTATGGTTATGTTCTAATCTAGGGTTTATGGATGCTTCAACATGTATATATATGTATTGTAACATTAAAAGGAATATAATGAAAAATCGATCTGGTAGTCCTAGTTTTGGGATCGAGGGGGGAAACTCTGTGTATTTGTTTTGTGTTTCTCCCCATTGTATATTTTCTATTTTTGAAGAATTAATTTGCAGGTAATTTTTATACAGGGTTAAATCCTACATTTGGTATCGAAGTTGTTTCAACTTCACGGGGACGCCTTTGCTGCTGAGGGGTTTTGGTCGGGCTTGTGGTAGACCTTGTTCATTGGGAGATCTACGAGATCGATTCTTGTGGTTAAATAATATGGTGAGAAACATTTGGTATCGAAGTTGTTTCGGCTTCACGGGGACGCCCTTGCTGCTGAAGGGTTTTGGCCGGGCCTGTGGTAGACCATGTTCAGTGGGAGATCTGTGAGATCGATTCTTATGGTTAAATAAGATGGTGAGAAATGGAAAAATTGAGATCGAGAAATTTAATGGTCAGAGTTTTGACTTGTGGAAACTCAAAATGGAGGATCTACTAGCAGATAAAGATCAGTGGATTGTGATAGATACAGGTACTAAACCAACAACAATATCTAATGAAGACTAGAAGAAGTTGGATCGAAAAGCAAAGAGAACAATACAATTGTCTATCTCAGATTTAGTATTGTTGAATGTCTCAAGGGAAACTTCGACGAAGGCTTTGTGGGACAAGTTAGGGACTTTGTACCAATCTAAGTCTCTAGACTAAACTATTCCTACGGAAAAAGTTGTATAACCTGAGGATGAAGGATGGAGACTCAGTGACAGAGCATATGAACGCCTTTAATACTGTGGTAAGCCAGTTGTTATATGTTGATATTAAAATATCATATGAAGATAAGTGCATCAGTTTGTTGTTTTCTTTAGCATATTCGTGGGATAGTTTGGTTGTTACAATAGGTAGCAATATAACTACCTTGAAGTTTGATGAAATAGTCTCATCCTTGCCGTCGAAGGAAATGAGATGGAAAACTATGGAGGGCCATAAGGGTGATGCATTTTTTGTATGAGGATGGTCCCAGAAAAGAAACAAAAATAAGTCCTCGAGTGGGAGATCTAAATATAGAGGGAGATATAAATCTCCAGCAAATCCTGTAAAGGTGTGTTGGAAATGTGGAAAGGAAGGAAACTTAAAAAAGGATTATAGATCTAAATCTCCTAAGAAAGGAAATGGATCTGATGATGCTACTTCTGCTGAGGCGAAAACCACCTCAAATGACGGTGGGTATATGTACTTGGATTCTTCTTTAAATACACATGTAGATCATGAGGCATGGTTTATTGACTCAGGTGCATCCTTTCACTTCACTCCCCACAAGGAGTGGCTTTGCGAGTATGAGAAATATGATGGTGTTGATGTATTCTTAGGGGATGACAGGAAGGCTAGAATCGCTGGACATGGAAAAGTCAAGCTGAAGTTGCAAAGTGGAAGGATTAGAACACTTCCTAGTGTTCTGCATATTCGTGCATTAGCCAGAAATATGATTTCTGTAAGCAAGATGGATGATGCACGTGTAAAGATAGTGTTTGAGAAAGATACATGAAGGATGGTTGGGGGAGCACTAATATTGATGTGGAGAGTTTGGATTGGAACTCTGTACAAGCTTTTGGGTAGCATTGTTATTGATGAGTGCAACAGTTCTATGGTTCCTAAAATTGGAGCAAAAAACCTAGTGGTCTTTGGAGAAAAGACCATGCTATGGCATCAAAGGTTTGGACATATTGGAGAGAAAGGCCTTCAAATACTTCATGGTAATGATATGGTAGAAGTTATGTCTAGTTGTTCTCTGGATTTCAATTTCTGTGAACATTGTGTATATGGGAAGCATAATCGGGTGAGTTTCCCCTCTGCTGCTAAGAGGGCAAAAGGGATATTAGAGCTTGTGGACAATGATGTGTTTGGATCGATGTCGGTTCCATCACTGGGTAAATCTATGTACTATGTATCATTTATAGATGAATTATTAAGGAATACATGAATATATTTCCTCAGGAAGAAATCTGAAGTTTTTGACAGGTTTAAATAATTTAAGGCTCTGGTGGAAAACTAGACAAAGAAGAAGATAAAGGTTTTAAATATAGATAATGATGGAGAGTTCTGCAAGAAATAATTTGAAGAGTTTTGTAAGAAGTGTGGCATAGTACAACAAAAGACTACTCCATACAAACCTCACCAAAATGGAATTGCAGAAAGAATGAACACGACATTGATGGAAAAGGAAAGAAGCATGCTCAGTGGTGCGAGGTTAGGACAAGAATTGGAGGATAAGTCTCCATATGAGGTCCCAACGGCTGACATGGTCTCTGTGATGGTATGACAGGTGGTGAGCTTGTCTTATATTCGCTAGCGAGGTCCATGGGAAGAGTTGGAGGCAAGGATAAACCCCCATAATCAATCACAACTGTTGATCTGTGAATGATTCGTTATTGAATCTAAGTTTCTAGGGACAAGCATTGACTTAACTTCCTAATTAATGCTCGGTGTGTGTTATATTCTTTCCACAACTAGCCCCAAGTGCAAAGCCGAGGGGTTAGAGGGGGGATGACAATCACCCCCTTTGTTGCGTTGGGCACAATGGGGGTTTCAGGGGTACGGTAGCTCCCCTCTAGGGGGTCCGGGGCAGCGCCAGAAGAATTTTTTTTTTGGACCCTATATTAGGTGGGCAAACCTACCTATGGTTTTGTGCATGGGTTTTGCACATGGTTTCAGGCATGATGGTTTTCTGCCCTTGGTATCTTGTAGATCTGGTCAAGGGAAGTATGGTTATGTTCTAATCTAGGGTTTGTGGATGCTTCAACATATATATTATATATATATATATATATATATATATATATATATAATATATATATATAATATATATATTGTAACATTAAAAGGAATATAATGAAAAATCAATCTGGTAGTCCTAGTTTTGGAATCCACGGGGGAAATCTCTGTGTATTTGTTTTGTGTTTCTCCCCATTGTATATTTTCTATTTTTGAAGAATTAATTTGCAGGTAATTTTTGTACAGGGTTAAATCCTACATTTGGTATCGAAGTTGTTTCAGCTTCACGGGGATGCCTTTGCTGCTGAGGGGTTTTGGTCGGGCTTGTGGTAGACCTTGTTCATTAGGAGATCTACGAGATCGATTCTTGTGGTTAAATAATATGGTGAGAAACATTTGGTATCGAAGTTGTTTTGGCTTCAAGGGGACGCCCTTGCTGCTGAAGGGTTTTGGTCGGGCCTGTGGTAGACCATGTTCAGTGGGAGATCTGCGAGATTGATTCTTATGGTTAAATAAGATGGTGAGAAATGGAAAAATTGAGATCGAGAAATTTAATGGTCAGAGTTTTGACTTGTGGAAACACAAAATGGAGGATCTAATGGCAGATTAAGATCAGTGGATTGTGATAGATACAGGTACTAAACCAACAATAATGTCTAATGAAAACTAGAAGAAGTTGGATCGAAAAGCAAAGAGAACAATACAATTATGTATCTTAGATTTAGTATTGTTGAATGTCTCAAGGGAAGCTTCGACGAAGGCTTTGTGGGACAAGTTAGGGACTTTGTACCAATCTAAGTCTCTAGACTAAACTATTCCTACGGAAAAAGTTGTATAACCTGAGGATGAAGGATGGAGACACAGTGACACAGCATATGAACGCCTTTAATACTGTGGTAAGCCAGTTGTTATATGTTGATATTAAAATATAAGATGAAGATAAGTGCTTCAATTTGTTGTTTTCTTTAGCATATTCGTGGGATAATTTGGTTGTTACAATAGGTAGCAATACAACTACCTTGCAGTTTGATGAAATAGTCTCATCCTTGCTGTCGAAGGAAATGAGATGGAAAAATATGGAGGGCCATAAGGGTGATGCCTTTTTTGTACGAGGATGGTCCCAGAAAAGAAACAAAAATAAGTCCTCGAGTGGGAGATCTAAATATAGAGGGAGATATAAATCTCCAGCAAAACCTGTAAAGGTGTGTTGGAAATGTGGAAAGGAAGGAAAATTAAAAAAGGATTATAGATCTAAATCTCCTGAGAAAGGAAATGGATCTGATGATGCTACTTCTGCTGAGGCGAAAACCACCTCAAATGACGATGGGTATGTGTACTTGGATTCTTCTTTAAATACACATGTAGATCATGAGGCATGTTTTATTGACTCAGGTGCATCCTTTCACTTCACCCCCCACAAGGAGTGGTTTTATGAGTATGAGAAATATGATGGTGGTGATGTATTCTTAGGGGATGATAGGAAGGCTAGAATTTCTGGACATGGAAAAGTCAAGGTGAAGTTGCAAAGTGGAAGGATTAGAACACTTCCTAGTGTTCTGCATATTCATGCATTAGCCAGAAATCTGATTTCTGTAAGCAAGATGGATGATGCATGCGAAAAATAGTGTTTTAGAAAGATACATGAAGGATGGTTGGGGGAGCACTAATATTGATGTGGAGAGTTTGGATTGGAACTCTGTACAAGCTTTTGGGTAGCACTGTTATTGATGAGTGCAACAGTTCTATGGTTCCTGAAATTGGAGCACAAAATCTAGTGGTCTTTGGAGAAAAGACCATGCTATGGCATCAAAGGTTTGGACATATTGGAGAGAAGGGCCTTCAAATACTTCATGGTAATGGTATGGTAGAAGTTATGTCTAGTTGTTCTCTGGATTTCAATTTCTGTAAACATTGTGTATATGGGAAGCATAATTGGGTGAGTTTCCCCTCTGCTGCTAAGAGGGCAAAAGGGATATTAGAGCTTGTGCACAATGATGTGTTTGGATCGATGTCGGTTCCATCACTGGGTAAATCTATGTACTATGTATCATTTATAGATGAATTCTTAAGGAATACATGAATATATTTCCTCAGGAAGAAATCTGAAGTTTTTGACGGGTTTAAATAATTTAAGGCTCTGGTGGAAAACTAGACAAAGAAGAAGATAAAGGTTTTAAATATAGATAATGATGGAGAGTTCTGCAAGAAAGAATTCGAAGAGTTTTGTAAGAAGTGTGGCATAATACAACAAAGGACCACTCCATACAAACCTCACCAAAATGGAGTTGCAGAAAGAATGAACAAGGCATTGATGGAAAAGGAAAGAAACATGCTCAATGGTGCAGGGTTAGGACAAGAATTATGGGTAGAGGCTATGGAGACTGCATGTTACTTGGTTAATAGATCACCTTCATCAACGTGGGAGGATAAGTCTCCATATGAGGTCCCAACGGCTGACATGGTCTCTGTGATTGTATGACAGGAGGTGAGTTTGTCTTATATTTGCTAGCGAGGTCCATGGGAAGAGTTGGAGGCAAGGATCAACCCCCATAATCAATCACAACTGTTTATTTGTGAATGATTCATTATTGAATCTAAGTTTCTAAGGACAAGCATTGGCTTAACTTCCTAATTAATGCTCGGTGTGTATTATATTCTTTCCACAAATAGCCCCAAGTGCAAAGCCGAGGGGTTAGAGGGGGGATGACAATCACCCCCTTTGTTGCGTTGGGCACAATGGGGGTTTAAGGGGGATGGTAGCTCCCCTCTACGGGGTCCGGGGCAGTGCCAAAAGATTTTTGTTTTTGGACCCTATATTAGGTGGGCGGACCTACCTATGGTTTTGTGCATGGGTTTTGCACATGGTTTCAGGCATGATGGTTTTCTGCCCTTGGTATCTTGTAGATTTGGTCAAGGGAACTATGGTTATGTTATGATCTAGGGTTTATGGATGCTTTGACATGTATATATATGTATTGTAACATTAAAAGGAATATAATGAAAAATCAATTTGGTAGTCCTAGTTTTTGGATCCAGGGGGGAAATCTTTGTGTATTTGTTTTGTGTTTCTTCCCATTGTATATTTTCTATTTTTGAAGAATTAATTTGCAGGTAATTTTTGTACAGGGTTAAAACCTACATTTGGTATCGAAGTTGTTTCAGCTTCACAGGGACGCCTTTGCTGCTGAGGGGTTTTGGTCAGGCTTGTGGTAGATCTTGTTCAGTGGGAGATCTACGAGATCGATTCTTGTGGTTAAATAATATGGTGAGAAACATTTGGTATCGAAGTTGTTTCGGCTTCACGGGGACGCCTTTGGTGTTGAAGGGTTTTGGTCGGGCCTGTGGTAGACCCTATTCAGTGGGAGATCTGCGAGATCGATTCTTGTGGTTAAATAAGATGGTGAGAAATGGAAAAATAGAGATCGAGAAATTTAATGGTCAAAGTTTTGACTTGTGGAAACTCAAAATGGAGGATCTACTGGCAGATAAAGATCAGTGGATTGTGACAGATACGGGTACTAAACCAAAAACAATGTCTAATGAAGACTAGAAGAAGTTGGATCGAAAAGCAAAGAGAACAATACAATTGTGTATCTCAGATTTAGTACTGTTGAATGTCTCAAGGGAAGCTTTGACGAAGGCTTTGTGGGACAAGTTAGGGACTTTGTACCAATCTAAGTCTCTAGACTAAACTATTCCTACGGAAAAAGTTGTATAACCTGAGGATGAAGGATGGAGACTCAGTGACAGAGCATATGAACGCATTTAATACTGTGGTAAGCCAATTGTTATATGTTGATATTAAAATATCAGATGAAGATAAGTGCATCAGTTTGTTGTTTGCTTTAGCATATTCGTGGGATAGTTTGGTTGTTACAATAGGTAGCAATACAACTACCTTGCAGTTTGATGAAATAGTCTCATCCTTGCTGTCGAAGGAAATGAGATGGAAAAATATGGAGAGCCATAAGGGTGATGCCTTTTTTGTATGAGGATGGTCCCAGAAAAGAAACAAAAATAAGTCCTCGAGTGGGAGATCTAAATATAGAGGGAGATATAAATCTCCAGGAAAACCTGTAAAGGTGTGTTGGAAATGTGGAAAGGAAGGAAAATTAAAAAAGGATTATAGATCTAAATCTCCTGAGAAAGGAAATGGATCTGATGATGCTACTTCTGCTGAGGCGAAAACCACCTCAAATGACGGTGGGTATGTGTACTTGGATTCTTCTTTAAATACACATGTAGATTATGAGGCATGGTTTATTGACTCAGGTGCATCCTTTCACTTCACTCCCCATAAGGAGTGGTTTTGCGAGTATGAGAAATATGATGGTGGTGATGTATTCTTAGGGGATGATAGGAAGGCAAGAATCGCTGGACATGGAAAAGTCAAGCTGAAGTTGCAAAGTGGAAGGATTAGAACACTTCCTAGTGTTCTGCATATTCGTGCATTAGCCAGAAATATGATTTCTGTAAGCAAGATGGATGATGCAGGTGTAAAAATAGTGTTTGAGAAATATACATAAAGGATGGTTGGGGGAGCACTAATATTGATGTGGAGAGTTTGGATTGGAACTCTGTACAAGCTTTTGGGTAGCACTGTTATTGATGAGTGCAACAATTCTATGGTTCCTGAAACTGGAGCACAAAATCTAGTGGTCTTTGGAGAAAAGACCATGCTATGGCATCAAAGGTTTGGACATATTGGAGAGAAGGGCCTTCAAATACTTCATGGTAATGGTATGGTAGAAGTTATGTCTAGTTGTTCTCTGGATTTCAATTTCTGTGAACATTGTGTATATGGGAAGCATAATCGGGTGAGTTTCGCCTCTGCTGCTCAGAGGGCAAAAGGGATATTAGAGCTTGTGCACAATGATGTGTTTGGATCGATGTCGGTTCCATTACTGGGTAAATCTATGTACTATGTATCATTTATAGATGAATTCTTAAGGAATACATGAATATATTTCCTCAGGAAGAAATCTGAAGTTTTTGACGGGTTTAAATAATTTAAGGCTCTGGTGGAAAACTAGACAAAGAAGAAGAAAAAGGTTTTAAATATAGATAATGATGGAGAGTTCTGCAAGAAAGAATTTGAAGAGTTTTGTAAGAAGTGTGGTATAGTACAACAAAATACTACTCCATACAAACCTCACCAAAATGGAGTTGTAAAAAGAATGAACAAGACATTGATGGAAAAGGAAAGAAGCATGCTCAATGGTGCGGGGTTAGGTCAATAATTCTGGTTAGAGGCTATGGAGACTGCATGTTACTTGGTTAATAGATCACCTTCATCAATGTTGGAGGATAGGTCTCCATATGAGGTATGGAATGCTAAGAAACCCTCTCTTTCACATATGAGGGTATTTGGTTATGATGCATATGTACATGTTCCAAGGGAGAAAAGAACCAAGTTGGATAGTAAATATGAAAGGTGCATATTTATTGGGTGTAAGGATGGTTTAAAAGGTTATAAGCCTTGGAACCCAGAAACAGGGAAGGTTGTGTACAACTAAGATGTGGTGTTTAGAGAGGTGAAAGATGTTATTAAACATGAATTCCTACCAAAGGAACATGAGAAGATAGAGTTTGAGCTAAAGGAGGAAGAATCATACTCAACAACAGAAGATGAATCAGAAGATGAAGAGCCTCAAACTGCCACTGTGAGAAGATTAGTTTGAGAAAGAAGGCAGTCAAAAAGGTACATTCCATCTTATTTCTATTCAATTTTTTCTTTATCTATTACTGATGATGATTCTAGAATTACCAGGGAAGCAACAAATTCAAAGGATGGAAAACTCTGGAAAGTGGCCATGGTTGATGAAATGGCATCTTTGCACAAAAAATGAGGCTTGGGATTTGGTGAAGTTGTCAATTGGAAGAAAACCGATTAGAAGTAAATGGATGTTTAAGAAGAAGATGAATGCATAAGGCAAGGTGGAGAAATAAAAAGCTCAGTTGGTAGCAAAATGTTATTCCCAAGTGTCGGGAATTTATTTTGGTGATATTTTTTTCTCTTGTTTCCAAGGTAGCTTCTATTGTATTACTTTTATTTGTTGATATTTATTTTGATTTTGAGGTAGAACAGATGGATGTGAAGACATCATTTCTTCACGGGGATCTGGAAGAATATATCTACATGAAGCAACCTGCAAGCTTTGCGGTGAAGGGTAAGAAAGAACCTGTATGTAGGTTAAAAAAGTATCTGTATGGGTTAAAAACATCACCAAGGATGTGGTATCAAAAATTTGATACATTTATACGGGGAATTGGCTTCACCAGAAGCAAATCAAATCACCGTGTGTATTTTAAATTAATTGGTGATTGTGTTATTTATCATATATGTGTGTGTGTGTGTGTGTGTGTGTTTTAATATTGAAAGGAATATAATGAAAAATCAATTTGTTAGTCCTGGTTTTGGGATCCAGGGGAAAATCTCTGTGTATTTGTTTTGTGTTTCTTGCCATTGTATATTTTATATTTTTTAGGAATTCGCTTGCAGGTAATTTATGTACAAGGTTAAAACCTATAATTTATTCATCCACCGAAACTCCTCTCAGGTGAGGTTGCTTTAGGATGGGCGATGATCCCCTCCACGGGTGGCCTCTCATTAATCTTTCATATTTGAGAAATTTGGAAGGACCATTGCCACTTAGCGACTCCTCCATGCTGGGAATGGCACCTCTTACTCTTGAGTTGGATCTTAAATGCCTTGGTGCTTTGGTCCCCTGGTGCTAGAAGACCAACTCCTTTTAAAATTCAATTAGAGATTGTTATGGGTATTTTGACCTTTCAGGGTATACTGCCAGGTTGACACCATGCCAACGTCAACCAATCCACATGTCACCCTATGATTTATCCATGTGTTGTCCATATCTGGGCCCTTTGGGCACCCGAAAAATTCAAAACTCCCTTCCACGTGTCCATCTCCTAGTGGATGGTTGCTGATATCACCTTCACCTAATGATGTGTTGCCACCTATCTAGTCAGAGGAGAGACAAAAAGGTCCCTGATCCTTTACTTCAAGGTTAACTTGTTCTTTAATTGGTTCAGTCTTGGCGCTGTCGAAAATTGATCTAATCAAAGGTCACGATGTTATAGATTCATGGGGTCTAGACCTCTAATATCTTCTATGGGGTTATGTCAATAGACGATCCTGACTCCAATAGTTGACAGATCCCCTATCCCTAGTCCCTGGAGCGTCTGAAAAAATATTTTATAAGGAGTCGTGTGATTCCGTGGTCACAGGGTCTCCAGGATTTTGGCTTTTATTGGCCAACTTTGACTGTCCTTCTCTTTTGATCCAGGAGTCCAATTTCAGACTTCTTTATATCCTTGGAAATATTTTCAAAATCACTTTTTCATTGAGTGGGTTCGATATGGTTTTTGAGCTCATCTGCTACTCTGAAAATGTTTCCAAAATCTATTATGCTTTTCACTTCAACCCCTTAGTTATATGAACTTTAAGAGAAACAAAAAGGAGGGTACAACATCGGCTCCAAATGGGGACATTGTCTTTCTTGCAAGTTACTGAGAACCTGAAGACTAGTATCCTTTTGTTTGGAATGGAGTAAAAAATATACATACATACACAACAGCGAGAAGGAAACAAAACACTCTTGTATTTACAATGGATCATCGGTATTTAAAATGGAAATGGGTACCTGACTTTAGTACTGAAAGTAGTTCTTGAGGTATTTTCCATTCTAATAGGAACATGTTATTGCCTTTGATTTTAACTACTTTGAATGGTCCAAACCACAAGGGATCAACTTTTCCATGCTTTCCCTTGTCTCCCCTCCTAACATCCCATTTGAGCACAAGGTCCCCTAACTGGAAATTTTTTTATCTTTGGCCTTTCTATCAAACAAGGCCTTCTCCTTATCTTGGTATTGGAGAAAATTTTAAGTCACTTGCTGTCTTTTCTCTTGCAATTTGACCAACTGGATTATCCTGCTAGTCAATGGATTAGGCTCTTCCTTTGCCTCCTGAACCAATTTAACCATTGGCATAAGCAATTGACTAGGGAAGAATGCAACAATACCATATACTAATTCAAATGGTGATTTCAAAGTGGACTTCTTTGTTGTGACTTTGTTTTCCCAAAGAGAAAATTTAAGCTAGGAGTCTTAGTTTTTCTTGTTCTTTGCAATAATTTTCTTCAAAATTCTCACCAATTTTTTATTTAATGACGCAACCTACACATTTCTCTATGGATAATAGGTGGTAGAGTGTCCAAGTATGACAATGTACTGCTTACAGAAATCAATGAGGTTCACAGACTTAAACACTTAAGCATTATCAGTCACTATCTTCTTTGGACATCCAAACCTAGAAAAAATATTTTATTCAAGAAACTTTATGACCACCGAATCAATTGCAGTTCGAGTAGGAATATCCTCCACCAACTTCATGAAGTAGTTGGTAGCTGTCAAAATCCATTTGTGTTGCCCAATCAAAGGTGGGTGAATCTCCCCTATAAAATCCAATCCCCACTTCCTGAAAGGTTCTTCCACAAAAACTGGAACTAATTGAAATGGAGCTAGCTTCTTTTTCTTAACAAAAATTTGACATTCCCTGCAACCTTTCACTAGTTTATAAATGTCAGAAAACAAGGTGTACTAGTAGAAACCAACCTTCAAGATTTCGTGAGCTGTAACCTTCCAACTATAATGGCCTCCATAAGCACAACCATGATATTTGTCAATAATCTCAGGAATCTCATCTTTTGTTAAGCACAACAACAATATACTAGCAGGATCCTTCCAATACAATTGGCCATAGGTGATTACATACATCTTGGCTTTCATTCTTAAAGACCTATATTTTACTTTATAAAAACCAGCTGGGAAGCTAAGAAATAATAGATAGTGGAATTTTTTTTTGTACCAACCTGAATAGAGGTATTTATAAGAAATTATGTATCTTACTTACTAGACTAGTTCTCCTCACTTACTACATTTGGTCATGAAGTCCCAACCAACAAATTTATTCCCATTTCTTGGTAGTTTTCTTCCAATGGGATCTTAGCTAAACCCTACCCCTTTATCATCTCAGTTGGCTTGATATCCATGTCATACTCTTGAATTTTGACTATCCACTTGTCCCTTTTTCCTTCGTTGTCTCTTTGAGTGAGAATGTACTTCACAACTATCGTAGGAACATAGGTAATGTTTTTCGATTTAGAACGTAGGTCCTGAAATCTTTCATGGCCTTAACCAGAGCATAGGACTGCTTTTCCAAGATGTCATACTTCAAATTTTCATCCTTCAATACTTGGCTGAAAAATGCCACTAGTTGTTCTTTCTCTTCCTCATTCTTTTGTAGTAGCACCACTGCAACAATGTTGGGGGATGGAAAAGAAAAGATTAGAAATGGTTTCTTGTAATTAGGGCTAGCCAAGACCGAAGCCTCTCCAAATGCCTTCTTAATTTTGGAAAAAGACTCTCTTGTCTTTGCACTCCATTTGACCTCTCTATATTTTCTCAAAATGTTTATGATCTCTTTTACAATCTCAGTGTAATTGGGCACAACCCTCCTCAAAATTTTTATCTTCCCTAAGAATACATGTATCTCCTTTTTGTTTCTTGGCAAGGGGATGGTACTCATTGTTTCTACCCTCTTGGGGTGAATTATCACTCCCTATTTTGAGACTATATGCCCCAACAACTTTCCTTCTCTGAGATAGAACTGAGACTTCTTTGGATTCAAGGATAAACCATACTTCCTCCACTTCTCAAAGGTGTGCTGTAAATGTTGCAAATGTTATTCATCAAACTTTGAGAACACAATTATGTCATTTAATTAAATCACCACGAATTTATACTTCTCCCCAACAAATACTATATCCATCGTCCTTTGAAAAGTAGCCCCAACATTCATGAGATTGAAAGGAATTCATACATACATGAATGTTCCCCATGGAGTAGTGAAAGTTTTCTTGTTTTGATCATCAGGATGTACAACAATCTAATTGAACCTAGAGAACCCATTAATCATGGACAATGTCGATAACCCCACTACCTTCTGCAAAATATAATCCATCTTGTGTAGGGGGTAGTTATCTTTTAGGGAGGCCCTGTTCATATTTATGAAATCCACACATGATTTGATCTCTCCATTCTTCATTATGACAGGGACCAGATTATCCATCCAATCAGAATGTCTCAGGGGTACAATGGAATTACCTTGGAGCATTTTCCTTATTTCCTTCTCTATCAAGGGGAGAAGTAGGGGAATTATCTGCCTCAGCTTTTGTTTGTGAGGTTTAATTTCAGACTTTAGGGGAATCATCAGAGGAAATTTTAGTCTAATAGTGCTCATGAAGTTTTAATGTACATAATATGTAAACGAATCAAAATCCTTTAAATTTAAAAATATGTACATGTAAATATTCTGGAAGGAAAATAATAAAAAAAGCTTGTTTTTTTAATTGTAGTTTTGGCTTATCTCCTTATGGGTTTACTCAAATTTCAAGTGTAGACACTTGTTAGATGTGGAGTTAAATTCCACATCTAACGAGTACCCATTATGCATACTTTTGAGAAGACCCACATTGATAAATATTGAAGATACATTAAAAAACGTGTTGAACACGCTATTTTGATGCATCTTCAATTTTTATCAATGTGAGTGTTCTTAGAAGTATGCATAATGGGTACTCATTGGATGTGGAATTTAATTCCGCATCCAAAAAGTGTCTACACTTGAAATTTGAGTAAACCTATAAGCAGATAAACTAAAAATACAATTAAAAAAGTACTTTTCTTCTTTTCCCTCCAAATTTCATCTCTTATTTTATTATTTTTCCTTAGGAGGCCACCTTTAGGCTGAAATTTCCTCTAATGCTTATGTTGAATAATACTGATGTCATAACTCTTCAGGTCATCATAAGACCAAGCAAAAATATCAACATATTTTCCGAATAGGTCAAGGTACTTCTGTTATATCTACCCGGAATCCCTTTGGCCAACTTAATTAGTTTGTGTTGTTGTTCTGTACCAATATTATAGCCCTATGTATCCTCTTCATATTCCTTCTTGGCTGGTTTGATAACTACATCATTAACATCAAATAACCTTTCCAATGGAACCAACCCATTTGGGATTATGTTTCCCTTCAACTGCATAATTTTCTACCCGGCCATAGAATCCACCCAAGGAACTTGTTGTTCAAATACTTCAATTTCGTCAATATCATCACCCTCTTGGTCTATTACAACATTAGAAAACTCCCCGATCACCTCCATAAACCTTTTAATTTAATCTTCATATTCAAATACTTGCCAATACTTTACATTGTCAGGCACAGAGGGTCTGTGCCTAACTTCCACTTCATACCTTAGCATGGGATTTTGTGGGGGTTTGAAAGTGCTGGCCATTGTTGCCAAGGAATATACCATTCTATTTTGCTCCCTAGGTAGAAATTGAATATTAAATGCCAAAAAGAAATTTTCAACTAGATCCCACACCTCATTTTTGTAAGATTTCAACTTGGGATGCTTGGTTTGGCACTGATTCTTAATCTATTTCACAATCAGCTCAAAATTTCCAAAAATCCACAAACATTCAATTTTCAAATCTATAGAATCTTGTAGGCCCAATTTTATTTGTAGCGTCAAATTCCAATTTATATGAAAGAGGAATGAGGCTACCTTCAGGGGATTTCAGCAACAGTCCTGCTCCATCAAAGAAAAAATTTCACACATAGTCAACTTTTTCAGGTTGTTGATTGGCATGTGAGGGGATTTCCACCTAGGTATCCTCCATGACTTAATCATCCATTTCTAATAGAAAGCATGAAAGGTATTTTTCTTGGCTATACACTAGAGAGTTGTTCAAATTATTTGCTTTGGTGATGATTTTTACAAACCTAGATTATTTGTACAACTTGCGCTCTTCTCCACTAAATACTGGAATAGTAGCATATGTAAGGTCTAGTTTGATAGAACCTCTAAGTTTCATTCCCCATGATTCGAGAAGGAGCATACCAAATCTTGCAGGAATGTCTGCAACTACAATGTCCATCACCATGCTCTTCACGAGAATCTAGGCCAAATTGACTACTAGATCCTTGATCATCTCGAGGCATTTGATTGGTTTGGAATCAAAGGAATACAAGTCCTTACAAGGTTTTTTTATTTGCAGGCCTAATTGTTCCATAATAGTCAAAGGCATAATATTATTAGAACTTGTCAGGCCAGGGTAACTCCAGAATGAGCGAGAGAAACTGATATCTTATTCATTTAGCTAATACATATTTATATACAAACATGACGGATCAGTTCATCTTCTTGATGACTGTCCAGTTTACCCATCCGTTTCGGATTAGGTGTCAACATTCCCCCCCTTAATCTGAAGGGATGTTGGTGAGTCCAAGCATCGTTCTGAATCTTTCAAGCTTTTCTCTTCCAAGCGCTTTGGTGAAGATGTCTGCAACTTCCTCATTTGTGGAACAATGGCGGAGATGAATTGTTTTGGCCTCAACATGATGTTGGATCAAATGATATTTGGTATTGATATGCTTTGTACGATCATGAAACTTTGGGTTCTTGGCCAACTTTATTGCAGAGGTGTTGTCAATCATGAGTGGAGTTGATTGTACTTGTTTCACCTGCAAATCTTCAAGAATTTTTCTGAGCCACACATTTTCTTTTGTTG
>APFE031399916.1:4721-80222 GCA_000404065.3 Pinus taeda
TATGCTCTCGCATTTTTATTTTTCCTGTGATTTAGAATTCGTATGTAGGTAATTTCTGTACAGGGTTAAAACCTACAGTTGCCCCCAAATTTCCCAAAAAAACGTCATTTAGGGCCTCAAAACGGCTCGAGAAGTTCAGGACCCGAAAAACTGCTAAAAATAGTAAGTTGTGCTACAATTAAGGAAATTGAAAAATGCTGAGAGAAACAATGGTGGGGGTCCAGGTGGACTTGGCAAGTGGCCACCAAGATCCACCTGGATCAAAATGTGAAAAAATTTGTGGCATAGTGTGTGGTATGCAAAAACAATAATGGAGAGAATATAAAGACCTTCAGGTTCCTTCAATCATCATTTATACATACCAATGTTGGGAAGAAGTTTCAATGGATTTTATTATAGGTTTACCTAAATCTAAAGGAAACAATGCAATTATGGTAGTGGTAAATTGAATGAAAAAGTATGCTCAATTTTGCTCTCTTTCTCATCCTCTTAAAGGAACTATTGTGGCAGAATCATTCACAGAAGCCACCCAAAATATACATGGAATACCAAAGATTATTGTGAGTGATAGAGATCCAATTTTCGCTGAAAATTTTTGGACTGATTATTTTTCTTGTTTGGGTACTCAATTGGCTCATAGCTGATCTTACCATCCTTAGTCTAATGTGAAAATGAGATTTAGAAGGATATCTATGTTACTTTGCATGTGAAAAATAAAAAAAACAGGTCAAATGGTTTCCCTAGGTAGAATTTTGGTATAACACATCCTTCTATACTTCATCAAAAATGTGATTGTTTATGGCACTTTATGGATATCATCCTCCATCCATCGCATCACCCTTGAAAAGGACTATAAATGTTTTAGTAGAGGACCACATACAACACCAACAAGAGATTCTCAAATTATTGAAGAAAAACTTGGTTATGGCACAAAATGGTATGAAATAATAAGCAGACCAAAATCACAGTGAAAGGGATTTTGAAGTGGGGGATTGTGTATCTTTTAGGATACATGCATATAAATATATGTCCCTCAAGCAACAAAAGAAGGACAATAAATTATGTCTGAGGTATTATGGCCCCTATAAGGTCTTGTAGAGGATTGGAAGTATGGCCTACAAATTAGAACTACCTCCATCTTCACATGTATATCCAGTATTTCATGTTTCTTGCTTAAAGAAGGTCATTAACGATAAGTTCCAAATCCAAACTTTTCTACTAGAGGTTAATGAAAAAGGGAAAATAAAAACAGAACTAGAAATCATTTTGGAAACAAGGACTAAGCAACTGAGGAATGGAGAAATTATTGAGTAGCTCATCACATGGAAGAACCTACGAGTGAAAGAAGTGACATGGAAAGATGACTGTTTCATGTGAAAACACCCACAGATAATTAAGCGTTGAGGAAAAAACTTTTGTGAAGGGAGTGGCATGCTAATCCCTATATAAGTACTATGTTAACCCAAAATCCCCTTATTAAGTCCTAGATATTGAGGGATTACGTTTCTATTGTTATATTCTTTTGTAGGCTAGAAGCCCTCATGGTCCCATTTATTATAATTGTATTCCTTTGTCTCCAATATATATACACTAAAGAGACCTAGTCTTAAGACTATCAAATATTATTTTCTTCATTGTATTTATTGTAAGAGGAGGTTTCCCCCTCGAAGTGAATTATACTTATTGGTTTCTTATCATTTTCAAGGCACAAGGAACATAACAGATTCACCCACACTTTACTATGAAAAATATTAACTAGTAAATAGTTTTTGTTACAATACCATAGGCCAATAACAGGACTTATCAACACCACATGATCAATATGATAAACATCGATATGTCATTTTCTTTAATTCTTAATTTGAGATAAATTAATTAAAAGAGCATAATTAACCACTATGAATATCTTGGCATATCCTATGCAGTTTATTTCTCTACCATCCACCTAATAATTATTGGTAATTAAATTAAAATTTTGGAAGATTTAATTATATAGATGTAATTATATAAAATAATTGAAAAAAATAATGGTTAAATAATTTTATTAGTGTGTTGTTTATATGTAATTACTTCTATGCTTAACATAAATTTGATACATAGTATATATACACATACATAGAAAAAACCAACCTACATAGAAAACAACGACATAAATAGATTATAAACTTAAGTTTATAAAAGAAAAAGTGTAAAATTTAAATGGACCTACAACATTTCTTTTTAATTTTACGCTATAAACAAAATTTTGTGCTGTGCTCGGAAAGATTTGATCTTCTTGACTCTGAATCTCACAGTATAAAACTACACTAACCACTCACATATCATAGACCATGACTCTGAAACTAAAACTACACTAACTACCTTTATTGCGATGTTTATCATTGTCTTGAGGGCGCCCCTCTTTTATAGCCTTCTCAGGAGTTCAACTCATGAGAAGTTCATTGGTTCAATTCTACACATCAGAAGGTCATTGGTTCATATCTATATTTACGTGAATATTTTAAAATAATTAAAAAGAAAATATGTGTTTTTGATAACTAACTATTTTATAACTTTAAAATAATTAAAAAAAATTATGTGTTTTTTATAATTAACTATTTTATAATTATTGTGTTTTTTATAATATTAACTATTTTATAATTTTAAAAGTTATGTATTAAGTTAAAAAGCATAATTATATTAGTCATATAATTATTTATAAACATCAATTTGTAATAAATATAAAATATTTATCACATGATACATGTTATATTGTTAAAAATAAAATAAAAAAAATCATAAAAACTAACTAAATTATAACTTTATTTTAAATTACTATTATTTTATTATTGTTGCCCTAAAACAATTTAATATGGATAGATGTGTAAATGTATAACATTTAACAAATTTAATCTAATTTCAATGTAGGATCTAATTAAAAATCAATATAATTATTACATATAAACAAAATATAAACTTAACATTGGTTTTACCAAGGTGGAGTTGGTTCCAAAGTGGAATTTTGTTTATGAGAAAATATGGAATTTGACATTGGTGGGTTCTAGATTTTGAATATAATATTTTTATTTTAAAATATAATATAATATTTTTATGTGTTGTCTAGCCCATCATGCTAGAGGATGTGTAACGTTAATGTAAACATTTTACCTCAGTGAAAATAAAATAAAAATAACCCTATGAAAAATTATAATAAAAAAAATCAAACCATGGTATTTATGTGGAATATATAAGCTATTTAAGAGGGAAATTGAACTAATCTAGATCTATCTTAGTTTGATATTATATTTAGATACATAATTCGTTGTAGAAAATAATAATGTTGAATCCATGTAGCTTATAAAAATAAAACATTTTTATGGATATATTTGCACTTGGCATTTTTATGGATATGTTCGGTGACCCTGTCTTTTTTGTATGTTTTGTTTCTATAGATGAAGTTTTTTTATGGATATGTTTGGTGACTCTGTGTCTTTTTTGTATGTTTTGTTTCTATAAATAGAAGTTTTAGAGCTTGCTGGAAGATATTGGGTGATTGAGGAAAGGTATTTTTAAGAAGTGTAAGGTTAAACACGATTGCACAAAGTAGAAAAACAATAATTGCTTCTTCATTCTAATGGCTTCTTTGATAATCATTTTAATATAATATATGTAATATATTCTCTTAATTTATGTGTAGCAATGTGCTATAGAAATAGATCTCTAATAGATCTAGGATGGTAAGTTTAGAAATGACTAAGCTTAACATGAAAGTGCACTGGTTGAGGGGAGGAGATGGGAGAAATATTAGGTAAAATATAATTATTACATTTTATTTAATATGTATGTCTACCTTCATCCACTTTTTACTAGCTTGCTAGAAATATTGGGTAAAGTCTAATATTATATTATACCCAATATTTCCATTCAACTCATTCATTTTTTATTGTAATTTTTCTTTATATTTGAAGTTTAAAAGTAAACAAACTCAACTATAAAATTAGCAAGAGTGAGGGGAAATATTGATTAAAATGAAATATTTAGGTACAAGAAATAATAGGTAAAATGTAATAATATTACATTTTAATTAGTAATTTCCCCCACCCCTAACCACTTTTTATTGGGTATGAGTAGTAATAAATATTGAGTAAACTATAATACTATAATATTATATTTCATCCAAAATTTCCTCTCTCCCAATCTATTTTTATTTAAATCTTTATTTATATTTGATATTTGTAAATAAACTTAATTCCCATGTAAATATTTGATCCCAATATGATAAATATCTTGTAATGTTTTATCACTGTATTGAGGGCTCCCATTTAATAGCCTAACTTTAAAAGAACAAGGTTGTAAGAAAACAAGGTGTATGAGTAGAATGAAATTGTGTGAGTAAAATGACATCAAAAATGATAGTAATTTCTTGTCAAGTTAACCTAGAACCATCCATCCATTCCTCTTCCTAGAACAAAAGGCCGCCATCCATTCCTCTTCACACAGTCATGAACCAGGGCATTCTCAAAATTACTAATACATTCTATATTTTAATCCCATCCCTACCCAACACGAAGAGACTTTAGTATTATTAAGTATTAGGAATATACTAAGGTTTCATTTAAAAAATAAATTCAATTATTAAATTATATTTTGGTTCTATGATGAAAGGGATACGTTTCATTATTTTATCTTAAAATAATTTTCTTTAATATCGCTTTTATCCCACTCCATTGGAATTTAACATTATGACATTGATGTAATTCATTTTGCGAAGATAATCATATTTTTAAATATGGTTTTTATTTAACTAAAATGGATTTTAGTAATATGAAATTGATATATTATATTTTGTTTGGGGTAATCATTTTGGTGAAAAGAAGGGCACTCACATAAAAAATAATACTACAAATTTTTCTTTTCATGGAATTTTGGGAGTGGTCGGTTCAAGTTCATGAAAAGTTCACTAGGTCATACCCAAATATAAGTGATTATTTCAAAATAATTAAAACATTTGTGTTTCTCATATTTAACCATTTTATAATTCCAAAAATTATGGGTTTGTCACACCTCACAAGTTAGGAGTGATTCATATTTTAATTCATTATTTGACCAATTTGTTATTGAAAATTTATAATTAAATTAATGTAACCCACATAATTTGACTATAAGCATCAAATCCACACTAAACATCAAAATACTTACCACATGATACATGTCATGAACAGCTATATATATATATATATATATATATATATATATATATATAGATTATAGATTATATATAATTTCTATTGTTTTATTATTAACTATAAAGAATTAATATATAAAGTCAAATATTTATACATTTAAAAAAATATGGAGCAAGATTCTTAACGATGGAATTGTCCACTTTCTCATGCAATTATAAGCTTTATTACAATAACATGGCCTATCAATACCATATGCCCATAAAACAATAACTCACTTCATATGGAACTTGTTTGTTCCAAGAAAACTACCTAAAGATAATCAACAATACACCAATACACCAACAATATTACCACATAGTAATAAAAACTCAGAGTGCTTATTATATTAAGAAAAAAACTTTACATACATATCCATCTATATCTCCCCATACTCCATTACAAAGCTAAATACTTCATTTGTATTAAAAACCCTAGCAATAAATAAGATCAACTCCTCTGATCTCATAGATCAAAAGGAAGAGCAGTTTCATTGTTTACTTAGAATTGATCAATCATGATTCATATCAGTTGAAAATGAACATTAATCAGATCCTCTATCTATTGTCTACAAAATTTGGCGTATCTAACCCTGTGGAAACTAAATTACATAAATAAACAATTTTGTTGATGATTAGATCATGTTGGTTAACAAAAACTTTTAAATATATCTTATTTGATCTTAGAGATCAAAAATATCGATCTTCTGATGAGCTTTCCAACACTATGTATAAGGAGGGATCTGTTGTATATAAGCATTTATGGTGACCTTGTAAAGGGAAACCAAGTAAAATTAGGATAAAAAAAGAATGGTATATGTAACATACTATTATTGACTTCAATGATCCTACGAACCAATCATGACGAATGATTCTGCTGTGGAAAGTTTTGATACATTTTTTGGTAATTTTCTGTTGATATTTCCCTTTTTTGAACTCTGGAAAGCAATCTGAACGAGTGTATTATACTAAAGCACTTACACCCAATAAAACTTTGATTGGTGCCGAAATTATTAAAAGTTATCATTATGAAGTATGGTCTTTGTATTTTGATGGGTCAAGATCAAAGAAAGGTGTTGGTGTTGGTTGCTTACTACACTGTAATATAAGGGGAAATAGATTGTTCACTAGGTTATAATTTAATTGTACTAATAACATTGTAGAATATGAAGCTCTCATCTAAAGGTTTAGAAAAGTTATTGATAAGAATGTTAAAATTTTGACTATGTTTGGTGATTTGAGATCATTATTAAGAAAGGCAAGAAATTTCACTCACTTTATTTTATTTCTGTCCATTTGAAAAGTTACCGAACAGAGAAATGGAATTTTTTTTTTAAATTTTCATTTTTTAATATTTCTTCTATTCTTAGATCTAGCAATCAAGAGGCAGACTTATTAGCAAATTTAGCATCTAGATTGATTCTTGCTATCAAGGCCTTGAACTTGATATTTCTCTATTGATTTTGATTTATGGACTATCCAAAAAATGATATATATATATAATATATTAATATTAATAATTATAAAAAGAGTTAACATATGAGCTAAATATAAACATTTTTAAAAAAGCATGTTAGGTTATAATTTAATTGTACTAATAACATTGTAGAATATGAAGTTCTCATCTAAGGGCTTAGAAAAGCTATTGATATGAATGTTAAAATTTTGACTATGTTTGGTGATTTGAGATTATTATTAAGAAGGTAAGAAATTTCACTCACTTTATTTTTGTCCATTTGAAAAGTTACCGAATAGAGAAATGGAATTTTCTTTTAAAATTTTCATGTTTCAATATTTCTTCCATTCCTAGATCTAACAATCAAGAGGCAAACTTATTAATAAATTTAGCGTCTAGATTGATTCTTACTGAAGGCCTTGAACTTGATATTTTTCTATTGATTTGATTTATGGACCATCCAAAAAATGTAAAAATTAACTAAATATATATATTTTAAATTATTATTATTATAATTATAAAAAGAGTTAACATATGACCTAAATATAAACATTTTTATAAAAAAGTATGTAACGATACTCTTAACCATGGAGATTAAGTTAAGCTCTATATAAGCCCCATGTTAACAAAAAAAACCCCTTATTAAGCCTTATATATTGACTGATTGAATTCCAATTGTTATATTGTTTTGTAGGGTAGAACCCTCATCTTAGAATCATTAAATATTGTCCCATTTATTGTATGTATTGCAAAAGGAGGTTTCCCCTTGAAGTGGACCATAATTATTGGTTTCTTATCATTTCTAAGATGCAAGGAACATAACATTTGGTGTCAAAGCTCTTGATCTTAGGATTTTTCTTCAAACATGTCATTGGGGTATTTTCATTGTAGTCCTTTTTATGGGAGGTTTCAAATGGTGAACTTGGAAAGGATTGAGAAGACATCCCAACATATCTTTGGTTCAATATTCAGATATTCATTTGCTATATTTTCTGATATATGGTCAAAGAGAGTTAAGTATTTTGAATGCTCCTAAATTCTATCTCAAACAGGTTAGTTTAGAATTTGCGCATTGACATATATATATGTGTGTGTGTGTGTGTGTGAGAGGGGGGTAGGGGGGTATTAGGAAAATTAAAAGATTGTAAAAGGATGGAAAACCAACACTAACCTAGGTGATGGGGATAGGGATTTAGAAAAGTAGAGCAGTGATAGTGAATAGAACCAATCAATTTGGTATTGTTTTCTGATGCACTACCCCTAAAAACTATCAAAAAATCAATTCGATTCCTTTCGATTCATGTAGATCTACTTGATATCTTGAAATGCTCACCTTTGCTTCAACAGATAAAACTTTTCATAGATTATCATGCCTATTATGTAACATAATTTATCAACTAATGTTTAACATATTTTACTTCATATAATTAGGTCATAAGGTGTTTTCCTCTTAAATTCTCTCTTTTCTTGCTATCTTTTCTCTCGCTATGCTCTCTTGGATGATTTGTTAGAAAATTACATTTTTCTACCATTAATCTGAAATGCATGGACATGTGGCTATTGGGACTCGCTCTTCAACACCTTCTATGATCAGTCCTCCAAAAATCCTATCAAAGTGTCGATCGTCATTTTCCATTTTTCTAGCAGCGAGAGCATGCCAATTCTAGCAAAGAATTACCTAGTTCGACTTGATGGGCACTTTATGTTTAGCCCTTGTGCCGATGTCATAAAGTCTACCTATTGTCAAGAATATGCAGTGACATGGGACATAAGTTTCATTTCACCGGGTTAACAATTAAGTGGGATTTGTTGTCAATAAAGTTAAAATAAACAAAAAAAATAAAATAAAATAACAAAATTCTCTAGCCCATGCTTTTTTCCCATGGTGTTCTTAACCTATCGTTTTTTCCCATGGTATTCTTCTCTAATGTGGCCTATTTAAAAGCTAATAATTAAACCATCCTAGATCCATCTTAACTCCAAATGTACCAAGCATTGAGAGGGATCAAATCTCTTTTCACTGTAAAAGAGATTTGTACCTCAAGAGAGAGATTTGATCCCTCTTGGTGCTTGATAAATCTAGAGTTAAGATGGATCTAGGTTTGTTATACTCTAGAAATGGTTTTTATTTTAGTTTTGATTTTTTTTGTAACTTTAAATTAATTTTATGATGGAGTTTTTGTTGACAACGTTAATAATTTGTATCATGCAAAAGTGCAATGCAATTTTAAAAAATTAGATGATATTTGTATGATTTGTGGTGGCAGTGGTAGCAGGCGTAAACTATTGATTTAGTGGGACCAACCTGTGAGATTATGTTTCATATTGGTCATCGTTGATTCTTGTCATTTTGTGATGCTCTTGACATTATTATTTTGTTTCAGATTTATGGAACTTCAACTGCATAAACATCATCAGACAAGAAATGCCAAAGTGGGGCAGCTATAGGTTTGAAGCCAGGAGTAGCATTTCATTTTTGTTGGTTCAATGGGCAGGTACAAAAAGAAGAGCGGAGTTTTTGGCCCTTTCGGGAGTATAAGATGTGCAAAATGGCTTTCAATTAATGAGCTAGACATTCATGGAGACTCTAAAATGATAATAGACTGGGAAAACAAGAGACCATCCTTCCAGTCCTTGGTCCTATCAAATTAGATGAGGATCAAAATATTGAATAGGGCTTTCAATAGGATCTCCTTCACTCACATTCATAGAAAATAAAATGCCTTGTAAAATGGCTTATCAAAAGAGGGGAGCAATATCAATCCAGGTAGGATCAAATTTTCCTTTCTAATCAATGGATCTATTTAGGAAACAAACTTCATAGCATTATAATAGATCTGGAACAGACTATTAGTGGTCTATGCATGTAAAGAATAAAAATAGGCAGGGCTAATTTTGATGCACAAGGGCTGATAGGATTCAAGTTGTCACATTAGTTTTGGGATCAGGAAATCAGTGAGCTTTGTTGGTAAAGTTTCAAGGCTCGATAGTTTTGTTGAGTATGGTCTTAGAATGAATATGTGTAATTTAATTGCCAAATGCAAATATGTGCAAAAGAAACAATTTTGTAAGTCATGCTATGGCATACACTTGTTTAGGAAGTGTTAAGGCCTCTTGAATCTTTATTTTATGGTCGTCATCATAGGGATGTAAGCGTCTTAGAAAATCCATGTATATTTAAACAAATTTTTATTAATGAAAGTGTGTTCTTCCTCTCCCCCCCTCCCCCCACAAAAAAAAGAAACAAAAAATTGTGTAGATATTTTATTTCTGGTATTGTTGTTGGATAAAGAAATCCGATGAAAGAAAATATCCCTGGTTACAACATTGATTTTTTTTTTTGCAGTTAAGTTATTATATTAGCCAAGGAAGAGGATGGTTAAAATATTTCCCTGATTTTCCAAAAATACTCACATGTGGATGAATACTTTTTTCTATTTTTAACTGTAAAGTAAATCGTTCCTTATTCAAGTGTCCAAGAACTAAATTACTTAATTGTGTGTTTGTAACTAGCAAATTGGTCACAAATATGTTAGGTTTATGCAAATTGGTCACAAATATGTCAGGTTTAAATCCCATGGTTGGTTATTATTTCATTTGTTAGGTTTAAATCTCATAGTTGGTTATTATTTTGTTGTTAATGTTAATATTAATGCGAGGCTTGAATATTATTATTAAAGTGTTAATGTAAGTTTAAATTTTATGGTTGATTATTATTAAGGTGTTGCAGTAATATAAAATTTGGATTTATTTTTATTATTAAAGTGTTAATGTTATATTTCGATTTTATGATTGAAAATTATTAAGGTGTTGTAATGCATAATCCAAATTTATTTCTGGGAAAATATTATTATTTATCTTAATCAATGTAAAATATAATTGTTTATTTGTATTGATTTCTAACAATTAAGTTGTTTTAAATTCCATAGTTAGCTATTATTAAGTTGTTGCACTGTAAAACCTTCAAAAAAAAATTAAATCTTTTAATATCCAAATACAGTAGCAAATTAAATCAATCATTGGGTAATTTAATAAAAATACATTTTAGAAGCAAACATATATATTTCTTTTCAAATATATATATATATATATAATATATATAATATATATATATATATATATATATTTAAAAGAAATATATATGTTTGTTTCTAAAATGTATTTTTATTAAATTACATTGATTTGTCTCTCTTGCTTTTCATTAACTTAGCGATAAACTAGGTTACAGGTTCAGTCAAAGAAGTAGTTTTTTCTATCCAAAATCATACATAGGCGAGAATTGATTCAGTAGTTTCAATTCCTAGACACGTGTTAGATGCAAGGTTCCGTGACATGTGTCACCCGAGGTTCATTTCGAGAAACAACAACATCAACATGGCGTTAACACAAACAAGCAACGTGTTATTGACCCGGTCACATGTCATCATACTTGATTTGTTATTTGAATCCAATTCATTCCTCGTGCTCATCTCATTGTCCTTCCATGGTCATATACTTGTCCATATGCTCTTGGTCTACTGCCATAGAATCCAACTTCTTATCCGTGTACTCACGATCAACTGTCATAGAACCCAGTTGCACATAACATGTCAGGATTTGGTGTGTCACTTGGCTCATTTTATTGCAGATAGTGTGGCACAAAATGTCAGAAAGTTCGTTCGCCTGCACAAAAGGTTTTCATCTATTAATACTATGTACTCACACTAATCACTTTTAGAATTTGGACTTTTAATGCATTTAATTTTTTTCTTATTTAAACTTGTATCGCTTCATTGTTAGGAACGATCTTTGTTAGTTTTCATACATTATATGGATTTTAATGTCTATAAGTTATGCTTGTAGTGGCTACTCTAATTACTAACACAAACTTACTCCCCAAATATTCCATTACAACTTGCCACCCCTCGCAAATTTACAAGACAATGGAAATATTGAAACCAACCCTATTGAACCCAATGGAAATAGAGTAAATTAGTCCTAGGAGAATTTACAAGACAATGGAAAATTTGAGACCAACCCTATCGAAGCCAATGGATTTAGAGTAAATTAGTCCTAGGAGAAGTTAAATTAAATCAAAAGGAAATGATAGAAAAGACCTAATTTTCGACATGCCACACTTCCATGCCCTCCTTAGTGATCATTGGATTCATGTTAACTTTCCTTTCCTAAGCCTCATTGCCACCTTCATGGGCTTCACTACCCTTTTGTTGTGTTTCACTAGTGTCTTCGGATTTACTCTCTGAAGATTTCTTGAACTTACCCTCCTTTCCAAAGTTTGAGGATTGCTTCTCCTCCTCCCTCTTTTCTCCAAGCTTTGGCCTCAAAACAATATACATTTAAAGAATTATGTATGGTATTGTTTCATCCAGCGATAAAAATTGCTAATTATTGTACCAGCTATTATAAATCATTTACCATATCATTATTATTATAAATTTATTACCATATTATTCATATGTATTGTTTGCTTAGACTCTTCTAAATTTTATGTATTATAGAATCCTTCTATGATTTAATTAATATGTTATCAACTATTCATATGTTATCGATTTCATCTCACATGTTCAATGATAAGGTATTTTTTATTTACAATAAGCTATATGGGATTGATAATGATGATATTCACATAGTATTGTTCCTATATTTACGTCTCCCTTTACATTGTAATGAATTTGTATTTCTATTTTTTTCAATGAAATATATATTATTTATATTGCTCCATTTTAAAGCATAAAAGAACATATAAAACCAACTTGAATATATTATGTGGGATTCCTTTCATCATTTTTTAAAGATATAATGATATCCTCTATTATTTGTATTTGCGTATTCACAAACATATCTGCACATATATTATATTATTAAGGATTCATTTAATTAGTTTATTCAGCTATATATTCTTTATATCTTGATTGTTAGTATATTAATCTATTCTTTTCAACCATTAATTTATTATTATAATAATTTTGGTTTTATTCTAAACTATCTTCATTTGTTACTTGTGTTTTGCATGATTTCAACGTTTACAAAGATGAAGAGTATCATATTTTTTAAACTAAGCTACATACTACTTATTGTCTCGCCTCCATTTTTAAAAATGATTACTTATTGTCTCGCCTCCATTTTTAAAAAATGATTACATAACTCACTGAAAATGTTATCTCCTAATTTCTCTCTATGGAAAGGGATGTTCAACCATTACTACAAATTTTTTATATCATCCCTATTCACTCAATCCAAAGTTTGACCTTACAATATATGTAATGTCCTCTCCAAGTTGATGGGTTGAGGAGGATAAAATAACCTATTTGACCATGTAGGTTATATTTTTTATAAAGGGGTAAACTATGATTTTTCTAATGTTGAGGAAACATTGCGCAAAAGTTGAGTTGGCTTGAGAAATAACACCCAAATTTGGGGGTTGCACTCACACACGGGACTTAGTGAACCTTTGACATATCACGTGCATTCATGGCATATTAAACAATACCCTTAATTTGAATACATATTGAAAATCCTTCTAAAAATCACATTATTTAACCCCCTACCAATATGAACCCAATACAACTTCCCAATTTAAAAAACGTCTATTTTCACTAGATATTGTAGGTATCCATTTTTTCATTAACATTTTTTATACCCCTTTATATTTTTTCATTAACTTTAACTTCAATTTTTTATATTTTCCAATATAAAAACCCTTTACCCCCTATATATCCCCCAATATGTTATGTCATTTTTTCCTCAATATATATCCCCCAATATGAACCCACGTGGTATGATATTGCACCGTTGATGAAGCCCCCATGTACTCACAACCCCTCACATTTGGGTGCCTATGTGAAATATATAAATAGAAGAGAGTCGAAATCAAATTGGGAGCATCAAATTGGAGTCAAATACATATGTTCTTTGATTTGTGGCTCTTAGAGTTTTAAGACCCCTTTCTCCTCTAGTACTAATTTTGGTGGTGAAAGATTTAGTAAACCATTTTTATCTTTCATTTTTTTTTCAGGAAAAGAAAGAAGTTATCTATTTTGAAAAAAGAAAACTCATTGAAGCTATTCAAGAAAAATATAAGGTGGTTTTAGGTGCATTCTTCTCTAGAAAAGTGGTTTTTTCTATGACAGAATTGTGGAGATCTTCCTGGTTTTTTTTATGGGAAAACTAAGGCACTTTGGACCCCCTGAGGCAGATCTCAGGCCCCTTTCTAGAGGCAATTCAACCCATCTAGGTCAAATTCAACCCCTCTTCTAAGGGAACTTGTTTTAGGACAAATCCCTCTTACAAACAAGAGTGATATCCCTAAATCCATTACCCATATCTAAAACAAAAGAAATAGGAACATGTGGCTTTCCCTAAGTTTAATACAACCAAATCATTAATGAAAATAAGAGTGAGATGTCCTTTTACCTTTCAATGAAGATTATCCTCGTTGGTCATTTGAAATGTTGTAGCTCACAATTTTTTCTTCAATGCTTCTAAAGCAAAGATCTACAAACAACCAAAAATAAACCATCAAAGCACATATAATCCAAAAATGATTTGACATAACTTGTAGACATGATCAAGGAATTATATACCACAAGTTTTAAATAGATAGACAATAATTTTTGGGAAAGCAACATATAACTTTATTAATATACAAAGAAGAGGTTACAACCTAAATCTACCTTGATGTTGTAGGTCCCCTTCTAGATGTCCTTTGTTTCAATGCCTTACTTTCATAAGTATTGAGATCAGAGGTCTGATATTTCAACAAAGTTTCACCAAATCCAAATCCTTTTTGAGATTTACCAACCAACCATCTCAATGGGAGATGTTTGTACTTATAAACTTGGGAAGGGATAGTAGGAAGATAATGGATGGAGGTTATTGATTTTTTGAGTAAAATAGATGCAAGTACTTTATTTTTTAACTATGATAATTACTTCCAATGGTATATATATGTTGTTTAGTGCAGCAAAGAAATCATTAAATAATTATACTTCAGAAATTCAACCAAATAGATAATACAATAATAGAGATCACAATGCATAAGGGACAAGAATATTTTACCTTGCGAAAACCCATAATGGGGAAAACCTAACCAACCTTTTCCTTAGAGAATCAATACAACAAGAGATACATCAAAATCAACTAACCAACATAATTACCAACCACTAAGGACCAAGTCAACTCTCCACAATTTTGTCCAAAGAAGCTCTACAAAGGTCAAGAAATGTCCTCCAAGTCTACCTTAGAAATCACACTATGCCACAAAGATCAACCTTAGAATGCACACTATATCACATATATAAACCCCAAATATAAGGTATCCAAGAGGGATGAAAGCTTCCTGTAATTCTACCTTGGAATGTGCACTCAAACACAAAGATATGTCATAATGATGAGGTATCCAAAAAGGGCTAAAACATGTTCTCTATATCAACCTCCAAATTTGAATGATGCCATAAAGATCGTGCCTCATATCTACACATTAAAATGAAAAACCCTCAAATTATATCATAAAGAGATCATCCTATAGTTGGATATCTAGATCTCAACATCCTTGATTGTTAGGGCGAGCAAGTATATTCCTTTAATTTTTGTCCTTATGATCCTTACATTTTTTGCACCAAAACAAAGATATATTGATGATCTAAAGTGTGTCATGGAGGAGAGGGAACGAGCTTTATTTATATTATTTCTCTCATGAAAATCAGTGTGTCTCATGGGAAGGCTGACTTGATCTTGGAGGGTCGACTTGGTCACTTGTGGAGGTAAAATACAAATTCAAAATTTCATTTTTTTTCCCTCTCTTGACGAGCCTATAATATTTTTGTTTTTTAATACAAAATAAATATTTTCCTTTTCTTGCAAGCATGAAAAACATGTCTCAATCAATATCTTTTTACAAATATAATTCATAATTCAATATTACAAATATAAATGAAAATATTATGAAGACCGACCATAGCTACAAAATTCAACAAAGGTTTAGATCCAACAAGTTACAGATGTTAGTTATATCTAAACCGCTTCGAAGAGATGTCATTGATGAGGCTTCTTATTCTATAAGTTGCTCATACATTTTATTTTTACATCTGTTAAAATAGTCTTGCACCCTATGAATGAGCAACATGTGACAATGTCACAATATTCCAAGTGTTAAACCTATGACATTAAGCAGTGTCGTAAGTTTGCAATGTGCATCTTCTGACATCCTTCTGAACTAGGATCTTTTAAGGAATTACCACAAGATTCTTATCTTCTAGATAAAGGTTTTTATTCCATATTTTTTAGCGACTAATGGAAATGATACTTCAGATGATGAAGGATAGGGGTACAACATCAATTTCCATGAATGTGAAAAAATAATGTGTAACAACTCACCCCCCCTGAGGCAGGGCTTGGTCCCCTTTCTAAGGAAATTTGGCCTCCTTGAGGTAGAAATCATCCTCTCTTCTAAGGCAACTCGGCCCATTCTCTTAGAAAACTTGGCACCCTTTCCTAAGGTAGGATTGAGATGGTTTGACCATTTTCTAAGATAATTATCCTAAGGCAAGCTGGCAATTTATCTTGAGCCAGTTTGATACTTTCCTAAAAAAAATGAGGCATATCAACCACACTTTGAGGCATCTTGGGCACCATTGAGATAGATCTTAGTGGAGACATTTTAGAAGGCTTTTTTAGTATTCCTAAAAAAGGAACCTTCTATGGATTTGTTATTGGAGATTATTCTAAATTATAGATAGTAGATCAAGAAAGAAACCTAGGTTCTATGAGCTATTAGTAGGACTCAATTAAATTAATGAATCTAATTCTTTTGTAGATAGTATTGGATTAGTAAAATATTATTTGAGTGCATTGTTGGTTTCCTTGGACAATCAATCTTGTTAACTATGGATTGAATAATATTGTATTTTTGTAGATTTTCTAGTATTGTTTTTGCAAAATATGTGTTTTTTATGAAGAGTTGTTTGCTATTGTGTGAATACAGGCACCCCTATTGATTGGAAACCCTAGTTGAAAAAGAGAATCCCTAGGAGGAAAAATTTCCCTAGGACATTACAGTGGTATCAAAGTCAAGCATCTAGCTTGTGAGTACATGAGCCTTGTATGCTTCTAGAAGATACAAGCAACATATCAGTAAGAATAAAGAGGAACACCCATCATCCATCCATGGGAGATAGAGTAGGAAAAGGAGAACAAGATCCTAGTATCCTACTAAATGCAATACTCTAAGGATAACAACAAATCACCAACATGCTAATGCAAGGACAACAATAGATGACACAAGTTATTGTCCAAGCCATAAACAATCTAAGTAATAATGGACTAAATGTTGGTAACAAGGTTGGTGCTAAAGGAAGCAACAATCATAATACTGTCTCTTATAATGTTTTTGGTTAAACAAACAACGGGACTATTAGTGGAAGGAGTCACATACCCTTACTTAATTTTTAGATAGTTAGACAAAAATGACCTAATAAGCAGCATAGCCAAATGGAACCTTTAATGAATGTTTTCTGGAGTATGAAACACCAGAAGAGAATACACAGGCAACCGTGTCATTCCAACAATACAGGAACACCAAATATAGAAAAAACCTAGGGAAAAACCTAATTCTACTCTAATGTACAAGGTAAGAAAAATATCCCTCCCTTCTTTTGATGGATCATCTAAATTTTCGGCAAGAGCTGGGGTGAAAAAATTATACACCTACTTTAAGCTCAATCCTATGTTAGAAACAAATGTTATCCAATTCACCGCACTACATCACGAAGGAGAAGCACATGATTGGTGGTACCATGGACTGGTTATGTGGGGGCATGCAAATCAATTCTTATGTATACTTTAAACAAAGTTTGATAGTTCGATTTGATAAAAAAAAAACTTGACATACACTTCATAGAGTTGGCGCAATTCAAACAGACATGATCATCAGAAGAGTTCATTGCCAAATTCAAACAAACCACAATCATGGTGACAAACATATTTGAAGAAATATTAGTCATGTTTTTCATAGAGGTCGTATCTAAACCCCTACAAGGTTGAATTAATGCATTCAATCCCATAACCCTTCATGATGCCATCAAGAAGACTCAAGATATGGGAAATGCAACAACCAAATCTAAGGCCCCATCCAAGACTTTCATCGCTCAAAAGGATAAGGAGAAGAAACCCTTTCAACGTGACTAGACCAAAAGGAAAAAATTAGATGATGAAACTTGTAGTGAACAAAGGCAAAAGAAACTTTTCTTCACTTGTAAAGAATCGTGGAAGACAGTACATTGATTTTTAGGCAAAGGAAAAATCCACTACATTGAAGTAATCTCCAATGTCGAGAATGAAGAAGAAGAACCCACCCCAAATTATGAACCTAATAGCCCAAAGAAAGAACAACACCATGAAGAGGCTAAAGAGGAGAAAAATCCCCATGAAGAGAAGAAATCTTGACCACAAGTTAATATTGCTTCTCTATTTCGAACCCCCAAGTATTACACTTTCAGGATTAGGGGAGTTATCAAGGGACAACACATCACAACTTTGGTTGATTGAGGAGCTATGCACAACCTCATTGATGTAGCATTAGTAGCAAATAGAAGACTTCCTACAGAAAAATTTGAAGGTATTTATGTGATAGTGGAAGATGGTTAAAGATTGGATTGCATGTGAGTACCTCTAGTTTTGAGCGTAACACTTGGTAATTACACTTTCACTAGTGATTTGTATTTAATAGATCTTGCATATATCAATGTAGTGTTGGGAGTTCAATGGTTATACTCATTGGGAAATATCATTATGGACTACCAAGCAATGGAGATGGAATTTAAACCACCCAGTTGCAATAAAGTAGTATTGAGAGGCATGTCCAATGGAAACCCTCAATTCATTTCTTCCATAGGAATGGAGGCCATATTTAGGCATGGAGATGTAGAATATGTTGTAGAGTGAAAAATCACAAGCTAGAAGACACCCAATAGTAGCAGGCCATAGTACAAAGCAGAAATTCAACAAGTAGTGAGAAAACATGGTCAAGTATTTGATGATATTCCCCCAGGATTACTCCTAAAAGAGGATTTTAACATACTATAGAGTTGAAAGAAGGGACCAAGCCCTTAATCACCACACCATATCAACACCCAAAGAACTTTAAGGATGAGATAGAGAAGGAAATCTAAGAATTTCTATCTATGGGCCACATTAGACCCAACTCAAGTCTGTTCACCTCGTTAGTGGTTCTGGTTAAAAAGAAATATGGAACATGGAGGAGGTGTATTTCCTACCGAGAACTGAACAAAAAGACCATCGAGAATAAATACCCTATTTCCAAGATCGATGAATTACATGGAACAATATATTTTCCCAAAACTTACCTACAATCACGATATCATCAAATCTGGGTTCAAGAGCAAGATGTGCCAAAAACAACATTCTGATGCCACTATGGGAACTTTGAGTTCTTGGTCATGCCATTTGGGCTAACTAATTCTCCTGCCACATTTCATTCTTGTATGAAAAAAATCTTCAATGGGAAGCCAAGAACATTCTTACTGGTAATTTTTTAATGATCTCCTCATATATAACAGGGCATGGGAAGACCACTTTGGGAAAATAAACAAAATTCAAGCATAATGAAGGAATAGTCACTTTATGCCAAGGCATCAAAATGTAGATTCAACATGATGAAAATTGTTTATTTGGGACATATAATCAGTGCACAAGGAGTGCAAGTACATTAAGAGATTATTCAAGGAATATTGGATTGAACTACCCCCAAGAATCTAATAGAGCTATGGGGATTTTTCAGAGTTTGCAACTACTATCAACAGTTTGTCAAAGGATTCTTGCAACTAAGTGCACCATTGATATATTTGAACAAGAAATGAGAATTTGGGTGGACAGAAGAATTAGACAATACATTTAATAATCTCAAGGAAGAAATTATCTCATGTTGAGCATTGGCACTTCCCGATTTCAGTCAACCCTTTGTATTAGAATCTGATGCATTAGGAGAAGGAATATGAGTTGTATTAATTCACAAGGGACATCTATTCACATTTGAAATTTGGAAGATTAAATATTATAGGAGACTTCACTCCATATATGACAAAAAGGCACTCATTGTTATGAACGCCTTTGCAAATTTCAAACAATACTTGCTGGGAAACAAGTTTGTAGTCAAGACAAAAGACAACAATTTACGACATTTATTGGAGCAAAAATACCTAAACGAGAGATAGAAGAAGTGGGTAAGTAAGGTTAAATCTTATGATTTTGATATTGAATATGTAAATGTTAAAAAGAATGTTTTGGTTGATGCCCTCTCCAGAAAACTGGAAACATGTTCCCTCATAGAGCTTACAAAAGACTATAAAGCTCTCATCTCAATGGAATACTCCAAAGACATGTTTTATTGTGCCATGATGGATGGAATCATTCAAGATGATGGTAAAATATAATAAATTATATTATTATCTATAAAGACAAGATATATTTGGTCCTTAAATCCCTGCTCAAGGATAAAATCTTGAAGGCTATGCAGGAAATACCATTAGCGGAACATCAAGGGCCCTTCAAAACTTATCGACAAATTGAGGAGTGGTTTTTGTGGAAAGGTCTCAAAGATGATGTATTAATTTATGTCAAGGAATGCATAACATGTCAAAAAAATAAGGTCAAGCACACACATTCCGTAGGTTTGCTCCAACCTCTACCAATTCTAGAGAAAAAATGGGAGAGCATATCAATGGACTTCATCACAAGATTACCCAAATCACAAGGTAAAGATTGCATATACATAATGGTTGATAGTTTGATTAAATTTGCACATTTATTTTCCACTCCAATTGATTAGTTAGCCAATCAGGTAGTAGAGTCTTTATTTAAAGAAGTCTTCAAACTCCATGGACTAACTAAAAATATATTTATTGTTTGGAATAGTAGATTCATGAGTGAATTTTGGTAAGAAATCTTCAGGTTATTGAGAACAGAATTAACCCCTAGCCCTAGCTACCACCAACAACAAATGGTCAAACTAAGATCATGAATAAGTGAATTGAAGGATACTTATCGTTAACTATGTGACCAGTCGGCAAAAAGCATGGATCAAATGGTTGTACATCAAGGAGAAACATTACAACACCACTTATCATTTATCTATTGGGATGATACCTTTCATGGCACTATATGGTTATGACACACTGTATAGATAGTAAGTTCCCATCTAAAGACTGGATACAATAAAGTCAAGACATTCTCGATACTCAAAGAAAACATGTAGGCTTCCCAAAATCGGAAAAAGATGTATGCAGACCAGCACTGAATTGAATGCAACTTTGAGATAGGAGACTTTGTTTTCTTGAGATTGCAACCATATAGGCAATCTACACTCAAGAAAAATTGGCTCAAAAAAGTTGAAGCAAAGACTTTATGGACCTTACACAGTTCTCTAGAAGGTTGGTGAAGTGGTGTGTGAGTTAGAACTACCAAAGGAGAGGAAAATTCATAATGTCTTACATGTATCATGTCTCAAGAAGGATGTCGGACAACAAGTCACTACTTCTATCAAACTGCACCCTTTGGATGAAGAAGGAAAGATAGATCTAATCCCATAATCAATCATGAAAGAACAAGAAAAGAAACAAAAGGGAAAAGTAATTCTAAAGTATCTTATTATATGGAAATACCTACTAGAAGAAGATGCCACATGGGAAGGAGAACGAATTTACAACACCCAAATTTACAATTGCTTGAGGGAAAGCAAGTTCAGGAAGGGGGGATAGTAATGACCTCTCTAAATTAATGGGCTGAGGAGGACGAAATAGTATATCCAACCTCGTAGGATATAGACTTTATAAATGAGTAAACCCTATTCTTCCCAATGTTGGGCCAACATTGTGCAAACTTTAGGTCAGTTGGGGCAAAAACACCCAAAATTGCAGGTTGCACTCACAAACCCTCACATTTTTTAGCACATGGAGAAATACATAAATGGAAGAGAGTCGAATCAAATTGGGAGAATCAAATTGGAATTAGATACATCTACTCTTTGAGTTGTAGCTATGAAGGTGTTAAGACCCCTTTCTATTTTACTAATTTCGATGGTGAAAGATTCTACCCTAGTTAGTAAACCCTTTTTATCTTTCATTATGTTCTGGGAAAGCAAGAAGTTATCTATCTAGAAAAACTTGACCTCACTGAAGTTGTTCAAGGAAAATCTAAGGTGGTATTAGGTGCGTTCTTCTCTGGACAAGCCATTTCTTTTATGGTGTAATTACGGAGATCTTCCTTTTTTTGGTAGGAAATCTTAGGAACTTTGGCCCCACGAAGGCAAATCTTAGCCCCCATTATAAGGAAATTCGACCTCCCAGAGGTAGAACTCGACCCCTTCTTTAAGACAAACTCGACACCCTTTCTTGAGGTGGGACTGAGACGATTTAACCATTTTCTGAGAAAATTATCTTGAGGAAAGTTGGTGATTTTTATTGAACCAATTTGGTAATTTCATAAAGTTTACTGAGGTAGATCAATCACATCATGAGGCATCTCAGGCACCTTTGAGACAAAACTCAATGGAGACTTTTCAAAGGGTCTTTTTTGTATTCTTGAAGAATGAATATTCTATGAATTTGTTACAAGAACTTACTCTGAGTTATAGACAAGGGATTAAGCAAGAAGCTCAGGTTTTGCAGGCTATTAGTAGGACTCATTTAAATTAGTGAATATGAATGATTTGCAGATAGTATTCGATTAGTAAAATATTGATTGAGTACAATGTTGGTTTTCTTGGAAAATTATTCCTCTTCATTGTGGAATTGAGTAATATCATATTGTTGTATATTTTCTACTATTGTTATTGCAAAATCTGTGTGTTTTATGAATAGTTGCTTTCTATTGTGTGAATACATCCATCCCTATTTATTGGAAACCCTAGTTGAGAAAAGGGAATCCCTGGGAGGAAATATTTCCCTGGGACATTACAATATTGTACTTCCATCTCCAATGGAACTCATACGAAATGAATTATACTTCCAACATAATTTAATAACCTCATCACATCATGCTCACTTCAAAAGGGTTCCATTGTACATGTTAAAGGATGGACCTCTTCATCTATTGGCGCATCAATGTAAGTACATCTGATGCTTCCATTTAAAACTTGACATATGGCTACCTCAAGCTACTTTCCATTCTAACAATTGTTGTTATGATTGTTATTTATCATGTAGGTCTGTCACACTATTGGATTTCGAGATAATTTCTTCATCTGCACCTTTGGTTGGAAATCCAACAAATTTTTATATTCTGATCAGTTGCCAAGAAGATACTCCCTCCTTCTTAAATCTAGATCCTCCATTGAAAAGGCATTGTCACCTTCCTCATCTTCCCTCCCCATTCATTTCTCCACTCCATATTCCCATTGAAGCACTAAGCCCTTACCATTCAAATTGATCCATAAAATGTTGTGCATAAAGAAAGACACCTCTCTGTCAAATTCAAAAGCAACAAGTCTATGACAAAGTCTTCATCTTTGACCACTTTTTATACAGAAGGTGGAAATATACATATCACTTGCTTTAGCGATGTTTCCAATTCTTTCTTTGATAAAATCCATCCTAGACATGTGAATATTGTCTCAAAAGGAAATGTGAAATTGGCTAACAAGCAATATAGGCACAAAAACAATGATTGGGAGATCTTATTAAATGCACATCTACCATAGAACACGTCCTAGGAGAATGAGCATATCTTCCCATGATGCATTTCAACATAAGATCGAGCAGTGAAATTATATCGACAAATGTCAACTCGATTGTTGATGTTGTTGGTGTAGTTACTAACATCTCCCCTCCATGCAGTATACATATAAAATATGGATCTGAGGCTTTTAAACAAACAACCCATCTTAAAGATAGATATGGACATAGCATGGATGCCACCTTATGGTGGGGGAGAGAGGTATTTGATGCAAAATCAAAATACATCTCCTCTTTATGCACTATAGGAAGTAATCCTATCGTTGCAATTAAGTTTTCTTATGTCGGTGAATACAATGGAAAAAATGTTGGAGCTACATCAAAATCCAATGTTCTTGTCAACCCAGATATCGAAGAAGCCTGCATCTAAAAGCATGGTTTGAAAAGGAAATCTTAGCTACAACTTATACATCCTTGACTACAAGATATGCACTTTCTTTTTACCAACTACCTAACAAACTAACACTTGTTGAGCTTTCCAACATCGACGTGTATGAGAAATTTTCACCCTTTCAAGTGAAGGCCATCATAAAAAAAATATGGATGGAAAATTTTTATTATCTTTCCTACCCTTCTATCAATGTTGGGAAAAAATGCATGAAACTATCCATTCCCAATAATGTAAAAATATGGAAATGTCCAAAATGCAACATTGATGTAACTGACTGTGATTCTAGATACTTAAACTGGACATACGAGATCACATAGGAAAGTTCCTTTCAACAATTGATTTTGAAGATGCAACATCTATTGTACTCAGCATTAGTGCAAAAGACTTCCACCTATTATCTTGAAACCCACATGCAATCATGGAGATTGACTCCAAAGTACTCTGGACATCACCTCTTCACATTGTTAACAAAGATGGAAACATTTTGAGAAATATCGCAAATGAAATATGTCATCATTAAGGAAGAAATATTTGAATTCTCGTTAGGTTGCAACATCATCCATGAAGAAATCAAGGAAATTTATAAATCATAAATATATTTAATTACAATTACATCTACAATTTCTTGTAATGTCTTCTCCACATATAGTCCTCATGTGCCTCCTCATCTATATGTAATATTCTAATGATTGAATACGGTTTTGAACACAGGTTGCATATGGATTTAATTACATGTACCTCTTCATTTTACCACAATGTTTTCTCAACATATAGTCCTTGTATGCCTCCTCTTCTATATGTAATATTGTAATGTGTAAATTCACTTTCCAACATAGGTTACATTTTCCCTCTTGTAACAAATCATGGAACTTGATGAGTCCAACCAATGCATTTATTTACAGATTTTGTTGCAATATACTCAGATCATTTTGGTAGTTACTCAATTATATTAGTTGGCAACCTCAACTAGCTCTCGCCTATTAGATACATTCCACTATATGCAAGCATGTCCCACACAAGTGCATTATGGCACACCTTGAAAACAATTATCACATTTGACACTATTTTTCGTTAACAAGGTGACAACACCCACTTTCAATCACTACAACAAGATGCAAGGCAATAATCATGTCACCCAAAGGAATCTTTTAGAGGAAATCCTTTGTTTAATGCCTCCACCAAAGTAGCTACTTTAATCCCTACAATAACATCTCCAACAGGTTTCACATAATCAATAATATCTCTTTATTTTTATACCATATTTTACCTATTTATTAATTGTTATTTCCTTATTTCACTATTAATAGATCATTTTAATTGAATCTCACAAAATAACTTCTTCGTTCAATGCCTCCACCAGAGGATATACTTTAATTCCTACATTAACATCTCCAACAAGTTTCACATAATGAATAATCTCTCTCTATTTTTATACCATATTTCATTTGTTTATTAATTGTTCTTTAATTGTCTCACTATTAATAATATTTACATATCTTCCATCATTATTATATTTTTGTTTACGTATGACATTCTCTCCTTCTTGGAATAGGACCTATGGACTCCTCATATATATCAACGTTATATAGATATTGCGCCAAAATAGAAACATAAAAAATTGCACTGCACAACATATAAAGAAGCATTTCACCTGCGCCAAACCCAAACATTTCATTGTACCGCCTTCAGACAACTTTAAAACTATTATTTAAAATCAAATGTATATGCCATGGTTCTCTTTGTATTTATGACTAAAACATTCTTTTTGTTTTATCTCCATATATGTGTGTGGAGATCAAACAAAAAGAATGTTTTATATATATATATAATATATATATATATTATAATATATAGATAGATATAGATATACCCAATGTATTGAATCTTTCAATTCTATTGTATATGTCACAATTCTCTTATTTATGACTAATAACGTTATTTTCTTTGATTTCCATATCTATATCTTTGTTTATTTCAACTATATCACAACTTCCATTACTCCTTAATTCAACAATAATAGAAACCATGAAATCAATTTTCTCTCGGTGTTTGTTGTATTGATATAAAGGAATAAACCCTTTATGGTTTGTCCTAATGTTTTTCAAATTAGAGCTATGTTTGTATATTAATATAGGAAACTTTTATGAATTCAAGTCTGTAGATTAATTTAAGAATAGCAAAAATTTACATTTGCACTTCCAATTCCCCATTGTTCAAATATCTAAAAAAATTATTTATTTGTTTGAATTTTCACGTCATAAAGGAAAGGAAGAGGTCCCAATTATAAAAGGTTACCTAGCAGCAACAACATTAAGATTTATGTTTCTTTTTCATATGCTACCCACTTACGACATTTCCTTTATAATATTTGGTGCAATTTCTAGATCTAATTCAATTGGTTAGTGGATATTGAAACATTTACTCAAATATATAAAAGAATCCCCAATATAAAATGGAAAAGACGGATATGATAAAATATTCTCCCCTGATTGCTTCTACTAATTAACAAAGTAGAAACCCTAATGTATAACTTGCATTATTTTTTTATTTATATAAATAGTATATAGGTGGAAATAAATTTGTATGGCACAATCAATCTTGTGGAAAATAGGATGAAAGAATAACTAATTATCATTTCGTTGAATACTAACTAACAATTCTCAGTCATTGGTCATGGGTGAAACACAATCAAGTCCACTAGGGGCTAAACATATTGCAATAGGATTTCGCCACACCTTAATAAGGTGAACTACCCATAAGATATTTCACTCACGGGCTTTGCATCAAAATGGAATTACCTCGCAAAAACCAAGATTGATGATTATCATAATAAACTTGTCGTTGTTTTAATATGCTCTTCTTCAATCTGTTTTTATTTTAGTTCATCTGCATTTGTTATGTACTAGTCAATTAAGTATCACATTAGGTGTTGTATTGATCTCCCAATTAAAATGGAAGTTGAGTGAAAGATGGAACTCCCAGGAGACAAATCTATTGGATGTGTTTCTTGTTGAGAGGTATTTTGGTCGTGATCTATGTTTGAATGTCTTTGTTGTTGCAAATAAACGTTAAATGGTAACATGGAAAAGATTAGGAGAGAAATTTGTAGATTCAATAGGGAAAGCAATGGTTGCAATTGGGCTAAGGTGGGGATCCTCGTAAGAAGGATCATATGTTAAGTTTTACTATGCTATAACATGGGATCTACTAACAAAGAATTCATAAGCATTTTGTTCAAAGTGATTCTACTTATGTGTTGAGAGAGATTGATAGCATGGTTAGTGCACTTGTATTGCCCACCATGTGAGTAGGCTAACTCCAGTATTGGGTTCACTTTCACTATGAGAATTTCCTCAACTTCAGTAGGAACCACCAATTGTTCTTGTTGTCGTTCAAATTTTATCGGAACCACGATAATGACTTAGGTTGAGGGTTGTCACCCTAATTGATCCAGGTGGCTCTAGACACATGCAGAAGTCCAAGAGGACTCAGAAAGGGTAAAAAATCAAAGTGTTTGGATTGTGCTCAAACTAGGTTCATGTTGAAGATCCCATCATCGTGATCACAGTGGTGTGAACGGTTCGTCAAACCGATTTTGTATGCGAAAGTTAGGAGCAGTCAACGTTCAGGGTTGACTAGGCAAGCTTAAGGAGGCAGCAATCTGGACAAAATCCGACCACCAGATTCCAACAAACCTGGGCCAGATTCTGGGCAAATTTGTGGCCTACTTAAATTGACTCCTTTGGTCAATTTTACAAATTTTCAAAATGCCTAATCATTTTTATATAATAGAAAAAAAAATTAAAAAAAAAATATATATATATATATATATATATATATATTATATATATATATAGATATAATATATATATAATAAGGTGGCGGGCCATCACCCCCACCACCTCCATTGGACCCACCGATCTATGTTTATATATATAACAAATTTTTGATGTTAAAATGGCTAACGAGCCATGAACCCCACCAGCCCCAACTCCACATACCACATGTAATATTAAAACATTTAAGTGGGGTTGGTGGGCCACCTCTGATGGACTCGGCCCACACCATAACCTCTACACTCTATATGTATTAACAAACGAACAGGTCGGTGGGAGTTGAACCGAGCCGCCGTCCCCGCCCACGTGGTGGCCCCATGTGGCACCATGCAACAACTGACACACCAAACAAAACTCCTCCCCAAACTTAAATGCACCATATTTAATACAACAACTGCCACTATTTTAATCCAACAGTTATGCAATCTGCCATACAATGGCGGGTAAGTTACTAAAAAAAATTCAATGCATATATATTTGGAGAGGTTAGGATTTGATCCCCCAACCTCCGCGCTCCTTATTCCGCCACTTACCAATAAGCCAACAGTGGTCCGTTGGGAGTTCCACCCACAAAATGATATATATCCCTTTGTTTTCATTTGCACGGGAGGCAAAACGGCAGAATGAAGAGAGAGCCAACGGAATGAAGTTCTAAATGATGGAACCAAGAGCGGAACCCTGACGCATTTCTCGAGACATATATTTTTAAATTAATTTTTTCAGGTGGAACCATGATCCTGGAAAAGAGCACGCGGAACCATGATTGAGCCAAATTTTCAGGAGGGAAAAAATTTGCCAACGTCCAAATTAGACAAATTTTATGTCGATCTTACACCTCTCAGTGACACAAACCTAGTGGCGCAATTAGAATTTTGATTTGAGTAGCAGATCCTCAGATGACTCGGAGGAGAGAATCTTTGAGGAATCTAGGGGGAATCTAAAAGATTCCTTAAGCCTCAGATTATCACTTTGTCATAATTCAGAAATTTGATAGTCGATTTTACCCTATTCGACGCCACAAATCTATTGGTGCATCCATATTTTGCATTTGATCATTTCATTTTTCAGCGAGTTTTCAAAGTGGAGTGCAAGTGTTAGCGTTCATGTGTGAACAACCATTTCCATGAGATTCGATGTCGCAAGATTGATGGTACGACCAGCTTCAGCAGTTTGACATCGTTTTCTTCAGATGGCCCCAGGGTGTGAGGTATATGCAGTGTGTTCATGTACCTCTTTTTGCTATGAGATTCATTTTGCTACATAGATCCTTGTTTGATGTTTGATGTGGGATCTTGTTTTCCAATTTGTTTCATGAAACCTGCTTGATGTGACACGGAATCATCTGTGAGATGTACTTCTTGTCATGTTGTTATTGACATCCCTTTGTCATCTTGTTGATGGGATACTCATGCTGTAGTCATGTAAGTCTAAATTGAGATCCCTTTGATGCCATGATTGGCTGGATGCTCATTATTGTCATATGTGAATTATGTCATATTCATAGGAGTCATTTTTTTGAATGAGAGTTCCTACAGCGGAACATCTCTTGGAGCCACTCCTGCGTGAGGGAATATTCCTTGTATGATAGAGAAAACACATGCATGTACATCATCACTCTTTCCAGCACTTAATCCAGTAGCCCACACCATCTTGACACCAAGGCCTGAAGATGTAGTCCCTCCTGGACAAACTCCGTTATCAACGTCTTGAGTTTTATGTTGCTGATGATTGTCATGTTTCTGGGAAAGAGCCAAGGCAAGCTCCCATCGTCATAATGACACCAGAGGTAGCAAGGAAAGGTATAACAGGTTTCGATATTCGAATTTTCATTTCAATTATAATCATGTTGTTAATGATGAACATAAAACATGGCATCGAAAAACATGTACCTTTTGTGGATTACATAACCATACATTTTCTAAGTGTTGGAAAAGAATAGTAGCACAAAAAAAGGAGGAGGCATGAAAGACCCTCTCAACAACAGGCAAAGAAACATGTTAAGCAGATCTAGAGGAAGAAGATGTATTGCAGTCATTGCAACAGAGGTGGTCATCAAAGAGCCACTTGTTGGAGGCTCCATCCAGAGTAGCGCCTTAAAGACAAAGTGTCGGTGCATGAACCTGATGAAACGATTGTTTAACAAGCAAAACCACCACAGGTTGATTTCCTATTCACATTGATAAGTGAAAATTGGTTTCTAAATATGTTAGCTTGTCATGGTCATGCTTTTGTAAATCATTTGTTTCATTTTAAGATGTAAAAGTGATGATGTGTTTTCCATCACCTGTTAAGCACAATGATGTCTGGTCTTATTTTGTGTTGCATGTTAAACTGTGAAAGTGATGTTATGTTTCCATCACTTTTCAAAGAAACAATAGTGTTTGGCCTTATTTTTGTAAATCATGTGTTGCAGTGATGATGTGTTCTCCATCACTTGTTGAAGCAACAATGATATATTGGCCTTGTTTTCGTAGCTGGGGTATTGTTTCCATTTTGATGTAAACTCGACCACCGAGTATGTGTTATAAACTCATGGAAAGTATGGGATGCTTGGGTCATTAGTTGGTCATGAAAGTCAAGCATGTAATTTACAAAAACAATGTACTACATGTTGCAAGTGTTGGCTCATCACTTAAGGCTTCGAAGAACAAAGATGAATGAGATGGAAGCGAGACCTTTCAGGATGCTTATGATGCAGACAGGGTACAAAGAAATTGCATATTATTTTCGATGCTTTTGGAGGACCAAAAGCTCCTCAGTGGGGAGGATTGATCCAGGTGGCTACAGACACATCCAGAAGTCCAAGAGGACTCAAGAAGGGTCAAAAATAAAAGTGTTTGGATTGTGCTCGAACTAGGTTCATGTTGAAGATCTCATCATCATGATCGCAGTGGTGCAAACAGTTCATCAAACCGAGTCCATATGCGAAATTTAGGAGTAGTCAAAGTTCAGGGTTGACTTGGGTGACTGGGCAGGCTTAAGGAGGCAGCAATTTAGACAAAATCCAACGACCAGATTCTGACAAACCTGGGCCAAATTCTGGGTGAATTTGTGGCCTACTTAAATTGACTCCTTCAGACAATTTTATGAACTTTCAAAATTCCTAATCATATATATATATATATATATATATATATATAGAGAGAGAGAGAGAGAGAGAGAGAGAGAGAGAGAAAATCAGGTGGTGGGCCATGACCCCCGCCACCTCCATCGGACCCACCAATCTATGTTTATATATATATATTAATTATATAATAAAAAAAAAATTAATGTTAAAATGGTTGATGGTCCATGAACCCCGTCGATCCCAACTCCACGTACCACATGTAATATTAAAACATTTAAGTGGGGTGGGTGGGCCACCTCCAATGGACCCAACCCACACCCTAAAATCTACACTGTATACATATTAACAAACAAAGAGGCTGGTGGGAGTTTAAACCATGGCTAGAGGCTCTGTCGGCCCTGCCCACACAGCGGCCCCATGTGGCACCATGCAAGAACCCACACACCAAACAAAACTCCACCCCAAACTTAAATGCGCCATATTTAATACAACAACCACCACTATTTTAATCCAACAGTTATGCAATGTGGCATATAATGGTGGTTAAGTTAATCAAAAAAATTAATGCGTATATATTTGGAGAGGTCGGGATTTAATCCCCCGACCTCCGTGCTCCTAATTCCGCCACTTACCAATAATCCAACGGTGGTCCATTGGGAGTTCCACCCACAAAATGATATATATCCCTTTGTTTTCATTTGCATGAGAGGCAAAACAACGGAATGAAGAGAGAGCCAATGGAATGGAATTCTGAATGATGGAACAAGGAGCGGAACCCTGACGTGTTTCTCGATACATATATTTTTAAATTAATTTTTGCAGGTGGAACCATGATTGAGCCAAATTTTTAGGAGGGAAAATTTTTTCCAATGTCCAAATTAGACAAATTTTATGTTGATCTTACACCTCTCGGCGACGCGAACCTGATGGCATAATTAGAATTTTTATCTGAGAAGAAGATCTTCAGATGAACTGGAGGAAAGAATCTTTGAGGAATTTAGGGGGATATAAAATATTCCTTAAGCCCCAGATTCTCACTTTGTCAGAATTCAGAAATTTGATAGTCCATTTTACCCTATTCAACGCCACAAATCTGATGGTGCATTCAAATTTTCCATTTGATCATTTCATTTTTCAACCACTTTTCAAAGTGGAGTGCAGGTGTCAACATTCATGTGTGAACAACCATTGACATGAGATTCGACGTCGCGATATTGATGGTACATCCAGCTTGAGCAGTTTGACATCCTTTTCTTCAAATGGCCCCAGGGTATGAGGTATATGCAGTGTGTTCATGTACTTCTTTTTGCTATGAGATGCATTGTGCTGCATAGATCCCTGTTTGATTTTGATGTGGGATCTTGTTTTCTTATTTGTTTCATGAAACCTGCTTGATGTGACACAGAATCATCTGTGAGATGTATTTATTGTCATGTTGTTATTGACATCCCTTTGTCACCATGTTGACGAGATACTCATGTTGTAGTCATCTATGTCTAAATTGAGATCCCTTTGATGCCATGATTGGCAGGATGTTCATTATTGTCATATGTGAATTATGTCATACTGATAGGAGTCCTTTTTTTGAATGAGAGTTCCTGCAGCGGAACACCTCCTGGAGCCACTCTTGCATGAGGGTATGTTCCTTGTATGAGAGAGAAAACACATGCATGTACATCATCAGTCTTTCCCGCACTTAATGCAGCGGCCTACATCATCTTGACACTGAGGCCCGGAGATGTAGTCCCTCCTGAACAAACTCCATTATCAATGTCTTGAGTTTTATGTTGCTGATGATTGTGATGTTTCTTATTCTTTACAACATGCATATATGTTCCTTTATGCTATTTTAAATGTAATTTTAATAACATCACGAAATTAAAAGATCTATCTTAAATCCAAGAATTGAATCAACTCGGATCACTAACCCCCAACCTCTCCATTCTAGTTGTCTCCCAACAACAGGCTATGGGGGGTGGACCCTGTGGAAATGAGATGTTGAATGAAAATTTAAGAACCAACGAGTCCGGGAGACATTGTATAGTGGCCTAGTTCCCTGGTTAAATTTAGCAAGATTTTAGAGATAATATTATATAATATTCGAGACCAGATCCTTATGGAGGCAACACTCTTTCTTGTTTTAAAATTGAGACCAAGTAACTAGATGGATAGTTGTTGTTTTGATGCTCCACCAATCTATATGAGATGTAAGTCCTAAGTCCTAGATGAGATGCAAAGATCTTGGTTATTTTTAATTAAATGCCTAATCTAAGTATGACCTAATTCCCTTAACTATTTTGAAGCTAGGCTCCAAGGTAGGTTCTGGAAAGGAGGTCAATAGGAAGCAAGCAAGGGCTTGATTAATGATACCTTATGTTACGATCTTGTCATCTGATTTATTTAGCGCTGCAGAGACTGTGGTTCTGATGTCTGCAAGTCACCATGTTAACCACCAAATAGTTACTAAGCCCCTCAAGCTAGATGAGAAGGGTGGCCCTAGAAATTTATCAACCAATATTATGCCTGGAGGTAAGTTATTAATGCAATTTAACTTAAGATGAAATGAAAGATATTGAGTGAGTCTTAGGCTAAGATTTCCTTAATGATTAAGTACTTAAGCTATAATTGAATTTTGAGTTAAGGAAACAAGTACTTGACAATGATATTCAAAAGATAATCTTAACCATAAAAGAATGTGCCAATTTGACAAAATGCGCCCAATAAGATAAATGATTTACCAATATCCTCAAGATAACAACATAAGCCAATAGTAATAAATAGAGCACCTTTCTATGTAGAACACTTAACCAATGATTATTAGACAATGTAACCAATGTTCCTTAATCAAATTAACTTAAGAGATGCTTAGAAAACAAGAAGGCTCACAAATCCCTAGATATTAACACACCAATGTAAAATTATCATTTAATAAGATATATTAGAAATGAAACAAGAATTGGAGTTATACCAAGGCTCTTGTACCAATTAGAATGATGAATACCACTAGATCTCAAAAGACAAATGATGTAAAACAAGATGCTCAACAAGATGTTCTCTATCCAATGTTAACAATCTTATGAAAGTATGGTATTCAAATTCCAAATGGCATAAACTAGGACAACAGTAAGCTACTTATGTTCCAATGATAAAGGAGTGGAAAATGAGTTTATGACAATAATAGATTATAGTGAGCAATCCTTATGTCAAAATGTCAAAATAATCTAGATTACTTATTTCCTTTCCTTTCCTTAGATTAGAGAGAAAATAGAGAAAAATATACTTGTGCCACTGATGCATTTCAGACCTTATGATGTAGTGATTACATTTAGCAAAAAAGCTTGCAGACTTAATCCAAATTGAAACCCAAATTATCCAATTGACCTATTAATGTGTTTGACAATGTACAAGTAATTTTTGCGTTAATTAAATGAACTAAATGTCGTTGTTTATATCAAAATTTAGTAAGCACTCAAAACATAAATGGAACTTGCAATTTTATGCCAAACAAAGAATGCTCCACTAATGCAATTAATTCCTTGGGTGATTAGACAATTTACAAATTGTTCTCTAGAGCACTTTGATAAGGATTTCATCACTATTATGAGTTCATTTACTAGCTATAGATAAGCAGTGAGGAAAAAAGGGTTGGAGGGTGCAAAGCAGTCAGCGCCTTAGGCTTGGAGACACTTGCCAAACTTATCAACAAAATTTTCCCAAAGGTGGTCTATATGCAAACAAAAATATTACCCCAAATTCTCTACAAATTTCAATGATTAACTCAAAAAATCAGATGATTAACATAGTGAGTGAGAATGAGAGGAAGGTCAGGCTCAATGAGGCCAACACATCAGTGGAAAACAGTCAAAATAGGGTTTCTTTGAGCGGAAGAAGGCCCTTAAGGCTACAACAATGCGGGCCAAGGGGAAATGAGGATAAGCCAAGGGATAAATAGGGTTGCAACATGGGTAATTAGGGTAGCATATGACAGATTAGGGGTTGCGTTGACGGGATGAAGGCCTATAAGGCTACAATAGGGAGTTGGAAGTCCTTGGAGCTTGAAGGCAGACAACAAGGGGTCTTTTTGAGGCCATGGAAGGGGAAGAACAACCCTATAGGGTCCGCGACAGAGTAAGAGGAGGAAAAAAAGGGTGTCACAAGGAAGAAGAGGGGCAGGGACAAGCCTAGAGGAGGAGAAAATGGCTCATTCTGGGGCAAAAGGCCCTAAAACTTCTTGAAACCCTCACATATTTCAAAAAATTATTCAAATCTTAAAATTTATCCACAAATGATGACAAAGACTCCCTTGAAGGTTGACATTTTATGCTCGGGCTTGAACGTTGAGCCTGGAGGAGAAATAGATCATGGATCTTACCTTCCTAGGCCTGGATCCACTTCTAGACACCCTCTAAAAAAACTTCCAAGGCCTGAAACCTTTGAAACCCTCAAAACATATTCACCTCTAGCTTGAAGTTCACTTGCACAAATAAAATTTCAAAAGCCCAAAGCCCCAATATATACAAAAATTTAAAACAGATCCTAAAACCCCAAAAACCCAAGTTGCACACAAGGGTTAGAAAATAAAATTATTTACAAAATTTTATTTTGCAATATTCACAATGATTTATAGCTCTTATAAGCATATCTATTCGTTAAATGCACAATAGAAAGAAATAGATGAGCGGAATAATTTAAATGGGTGAGAAATGGTCAATATCTCTACAAAACCAATTGTTAGATAAGCCTTGAAATTTAACAAAGTGAGCTCTTAATATTTCTTGCTTTGGGAGTTGGTTTGTCCAACAAAAGACTTCCCCTCACACCCAAGATATTAATACCATAAAGTCTCTACACACTTAAAGATCAAGTTATTAGATCAATAAGGGCTAGATAGACACCATAACCCTCAAGATCTAGAGATACCTGCTAGATCAATCAAGTTAGAATGCTTATCTAAACCTAGTAACTAATGCAAGATACCTGTGGAAATAGTTAATCCAATCAACGACTATAGAAATAATAACTTATAAAATATTATTCAATAGAGCATTAAGAACATGATCCAAAAATTTACCACAAGAAGCAGAAGAGGAACAACACCATTAATAAACCAAAAAGTTTTTTTCTTTATTGATCAAAAGTATTGCAACAAACAAAGCTGGACTCAGAGCTTCTTTAAAAAAATTGTCATTTGAGAAGCAAATGACTTCTAATTTATAGATAAATCCTCCAAGTAGAAAATAATGATTAGCTGACTTGATCCTCATCAAAGTAATATCGACCATTGATAAATGTTTGATCATATTTTAATCTCTACCATTGAAAATATTTATTTTTTGAGAAATTTTCGAATTTCTCATTTAACTCATTTTTTATTAGCTCAAAAATAATTATTTTGAGCTAATTTCCTAAAAAAAATAACTTTGACTTAACCACCAAGGCCCAAGGGTCCATTTTTTCCTGCAATTTCCAATATTCCCTTGGTGGGGAACCTACAAAAATTAATTTCTTCAAGACCCATGAATTTTTCTACTTGGAGAATTTAATTTCTCTAAGATTTTTAATTTTGACTCTAATTAATTAAATTTATGGCTTGGGATTTTAATTTATTTTTTCCCAAAAAATTAAATTAATTGACACTTGAGGGGATTAATAATTTTTCCACCCTCTAATATTTTAGTCATGGTGTCTAAATATGAGGGACCATGCACCAAAATATTTTTTACATCAAGATATTACAATTTCAACCCAACACCCATTCATTATAGACCTTCAATTTATTACCCAATTTTGCGACTCAATATGATCTAGTAGACCAAGTGATTTGTAATAAGATAATCTAGCTAATTAGTTTAAATTATTTCCAAATCACTTTTACAAAAGACTTGACTAGAACACTAGGACTCACCTAAGATCTTGATGATAAATTCCACCCTAGCTTTGGGGTGAGACTAGAAGGAAAAACTCTTCTGGTCATCCATGTTTAGAAACATAGATGAAACAGTGATACGAAAATCCTCCTAGGATGAAATTTGTCACCAAAATAATAGGCTTACCTAGGCTGTTACATTTATATATGGTCTTACTAGCATCATTTACATTTAAATTTTCAAAATGGCTTTACAACTCTCATAAGGTGTACAATTTAAGGAGTACATAGAGAGTTAGGTCCAAACCATAAACCAATTCAACGAGACTTTTATCAATTACTTTTTTCATTGTAATCCTATGTTCCCATAACGCATACTTGATTTTTTTATCCCAGGAACACTTATTATCTCATATATTTTTTATAATGGTTATAAGTTTTTTATTACTTAATTCTACAAGGCCATTACCTTGAGTATAGTAGTTATATGAATGAGATAAAAGAATGTCATACTTAAAGAAAAAAGATAAAAACTCTGCAGAACTAAAAGATTTGACATTATCGGTGGTAATCTTAGCTAGGACACCAAATCTAGTAATGATTTGATTTTTAATAAAATCCATAATAACCTTCTTAGTGGCAGTCTTAGTAGGAATGGTTTCTACCCATTTAGTGAAATAATCAGTAGCAATTAATATCCATGAGTATCCATTGCTATAATTTTCACGAAATTTCCTAATGAAATCCATACCCCAATATTGGAAACGTGCCTCAACAACCATAGGTTGTAAGGGAAGGGTAGCTAGTTTATGATCCCTAGTGATAGTTGACAAGCTTGGAAACTCCTAACAAAATTATGCACATCAGAATAGATTGAAGGCCAGTAATAACCAACTCTAAGAATTTTGTGGGAAGTAGTTTTTGCAACATAATGGACACCACAAAATCCTGAATGAAACTCGGAAATTAGCTTTCTAGACTCAAATTCATCAATACACCTAAGTATTATACCTTCTGGATTCCTCCATCTGAGTCCATCCTTAATGATGCAATACTTAGTTACTTTCAATCTAAGAGCCCTTATTTAATGAGAAACTAAATAGTCAGGACATGTAAGGTTTAATAAATAATAAATGATGTACTTGTACCAATTATGCTCTCCTAATTTATGCATCTCAGGTGAAGATGAATCATTAAGACAAATCAAACCAAGATTTTTTTCATTACCTTTAGTCAACATCTAAGCTAATCCTTGACCTTTAACCAACTTACGCTGTCTAATTTCCAAGTCATACTCTTGGACCTTAGTAACCCACATAGCATGAGTCCCTAAGAAATAAATTTGAGTCAATATATCTTTAATATAAAAATGTGGGACAAAAGCAATGATTTTGGAATAACCCACATGTGTCCTAAAATGCTTACGAGACTTGACAAAGGCATATGCTTACTTTTCCATGGTATTATAGTTTAACTCAAAATTTTGAAGTGCTCTACTCATGAAAGTAATAGGTTGCTCGTGACCTTCCTTATTCTTTTGTATCAAGACACCAACAATTGTATCCTCTGAAGAAAAAGAAAAAAACATGACGAAGGGGAATCTTTTGGATTGCATCAACCCTTTCAGGGTCTATCTTGATACCATCTTTGGAGATGATACGACCAAGCATATTTCCTTTAGTTACTCCAAATACAGATTTAGAAGGATTCAAGGAAATTCAAAACTCTCTACATCTATCAAAAAATTGCTTGAGATGATCTATATGATTGATAGCATCCTTAGAAAAGATCGTAATATCATCTTGATATATTTCAATGATTTTACCAATTAAACCCTTAAAAGCTTAGTCCATAGCCCTTTGAAAGGTAGCTCCAACATTAGTTAATCTAAAAGGCATTCGAATGTACTTGAATGTACCCCATGGTGTGGTGAAAGTAGTTTTGTGTCGATCCTCATTTTTAACTCATACTTCATTATATCCAGAAAAACCATCTAGCAATGAAAACATTCCTGAACATGTTACTCTTTTCAACATAGTCTCCATGTTTGGTAAAGGGTAATTATCCTTTTTACATGCTAGATTAATTATCTAAAATGGACACAAATTCTAATCGCTCCATAATTTTTTTCTAGCAATCACCAATTTAGAACACCATGATGAATGCCTAGTTTGAGCAATAATACCAACCACAAACATCTTTGAAAGTTCCTTTTGAACTAATGGGGCCAACTAAGGATTTATCTACCTAAGTTTTTGATGAACGGGTTTAGCATTTTCATCTTGCAAAGGGATAATGTGTTCCATGACATCTTCCCTATAACATTTTAACTCATCATAAGAAAATGCTAAAACATCCCTATATTCATGAAGTAAATCAATCAGCCTTTTTCTCTCTTCATTGCCAGTACCTTTACTAATTTTCACAATTTTAGGGTCACTAGAGATACCAATGTTTACTTCAATGGACTCCCCTAGATGTATCTTATTTTCATCTTTCTTCTTTGTCTCATCATCTCGATCAAAGTGTTTCTCCAAAGTTACAATATTCTTAGGAATAGGATTTGTTATATCTTCATGGTTATCAGATCCATCCTCCTTATAATTAACTTCAAAATTTTCAAATTCATCCAAATTATTAAGAAAGTGAATCATAGGTTTCTCATCTTCTAAAACCTACCAATTCTCCATATTATCAAGTACAAAAGGTCTAAAAGTAATTTCCATTTTAACCTTATCCTTTAACAGTTCATCAAACAACTATAAAGTAAATGCCACTACAACAAGGTCATTTGCCAATTTATTATTTTCTCTTGGGATAGCTTCAATACCAAGAGCATCGAAATATTCCATAGTATCTCATACAACATTTCAATAGTTTCTTAATATTTTATTTGTACATGTGAATTTATTATTAATCAAATCAGATTCTCCCTTGACACTAAGAAACTCAATCTTCAAATCCTTTGTCAATTAAAGAGCCAACAATAAATCTTCATACTCGACAACATTTTTGGTTGCTTCAAATTTCAATCGATAGGAAACTTTGAAAATGTGACCAATGAGAGACTGCAATACTATTCCAGCACCTTTACCGTGCCTAGAAGATGTACCATCAAAATTCATAGAACATGATTTATCCTTTAAATCAACCTATTTTTCATCAACCTTAACATCTGAGGGAACTATGGAGTTAGACAAAATGGCATAATTCCCAAGGTTAGGTTGTTCAATTATTATCTCATTATGGGGGCTCTTGGGATCTTCAACATGAAATCTTTTTTCAGGCTCTCTATTAAGTCTAACAAATCCAGAACCTCCAGGAGAAGGATTCATAGCATGTGACCAATTCATTTGAATAATTCCTCTTAGATCAAAGGCCCACTTCCTTGACAATAACATTCCCCAAGCATCTGGTACATCAAGTACAACTATGTCTATTACAATCATTATGTCAAGGTAAACTGATAAATGTACCTGTAAGTCATTGATTAGCCCATGAACTTCAATATTCTTAGAATCCATGGCCCATATGTTGTAGTAAGGCCTAGAAATCCTCAAATTGAGCATCTCCATGATCCTTTTGGTCATAACACAAGCCTAGGCACCAGAATCCAACATGCAATTATATATTCGATAACCATTAACAAACAAAGAATTAAAGAATGGATGATGTTATTTGTTATCTAGGTATATACTTTGCAAACATATTGGGGAATCCCGATAGATAGCTTCATTAGCCTTTTCCTGAGAAATATTAACATGAGGAGCTCCAATGGTATTCAATAACTCGTCCTTTGGTAGGGAATATTCAATATCTTGGTGACAGGAACCCATATTTTTACATTATTCAACCATCCTACAAAATCAATATTCAATCTAGAGCTTGAACTAAGGTTAAAACTTCGAGGGGTAATTTGAATTTCACTTTGATCCTTATTCCTTCTTTGATAAGTTAACCCTTTATCTTTCACAATCTCCAAGACTTGCTCTAGAGAAGGATTTTCACCAAATATTTCAACCATCAAATATTTTTCTTAACTAAAGTTATTGATACTATAGGAGGATGTAAGATTCTTGACATCATGACTATTTTCCTTAATTTCCATCCAATCCTCCATAAATGAATGATACTCCTAACCAACAAAATTTATTTGATTACTTGTACCAAGCATTCCACTGTCCATGATTCTCTTACAGTGGGGCAAGTAGCCTCTTCATGAAGAGCGTCATATGCCTTCCAATAAGGTAGAGCTTCATCACAATATTGACAGATTCAAGTGGATTAGGTGGTCTCTCCTCATTAGATGGGTCTTTCTTCTGCCAAGCATTATAATTTAGATTATAATGTTTTTAGGTTGGAAATTTTGTGGTTGAGATACTTCCATTTGGACCAACCTAGACTGCAAGGAACTTGTTTTCTTAGCATGATTATATATTAACTCTACTTGATTAAGCTCCACGATTTCAAGTTTTTGCATCAATTTCTGAATACGGTCATCATCAGATTCTTTATTTCTTTTCCCTTAGACTCTTTTGATTTACTTGGACCCCTATCAAAAATTAGGATTTCAAACTTCCTAGATGCTTTCTTATCATTTTCAAGTTCCTTAGCTAAACCCTAGGCAACCTTATAATCATTAATTTTATCACATCTCGACTTATAAGAAGTATCAACACTAAAGGCATCAATATAAAAATCCAAAGGAGATTTGTAGGGAGGTCTATAATCTTGAGGTAATTCTTTAACAATACTATTAAACCTCTTATTAAATTCCTCTACTGTTTCATTTTCTTTCTTCTTGATGATGTTGATAGGTTTAACTACATGTCTTTCCTCTCTCTTATTTCCATACTTATCCTTAAAGGCATCAATAATCAATTGCAATGAATTAAATGAATTATCACGCTTTTTTGTAAACCAATCCAAAGCATCTTCCTCCAAGGAAAGAACAAAGAGGCTCATCTTCGCATCTTCATGATTATAGTCAGCACCTCTAGCGTATTTACCCAACCAAGAGCTAAAATCTTTTAGATGAGCCTTTAGACTAACCACATTATTTCCTTGGAAAGAGGGAAAATTATCAAGACCATTCTCCTGGATATCATGAGGGTAACCTTGAATGTTAGCAAAGTTACAATGGGTGAACAAGTCCATGATGTCTCCCTCAGTTGGGTTAGGGAAAAGCAAGTGTATATCAAAGAAAGCTTCTTGTCTGAGATTAACAGGAAGAGAACTTGTGTAATCAAACTCTGAGAACATTTTAAGGATTCAAAGTATGATAAACCAAGCTACTTGGATGCCTCCTAGTACACGCTCTTGTAGAAGATGAAAGAATTGGAGTCACCACTTGAATAGAAAACTAACTTTGAGAAGCCCAAAATGCTACGAGGGAAGTTAGTAAAGGGAACCAAGGACAATAAAATTATCATGGTGAAAGATGAAAATATGAGAGATGATAAGATGAAGATGATTAAGACGAATGTCACAAAGCCAAGGTCCAATGAATTGGATCCCAAGAACGACGTCAAAAAATGTGGCGTGCCTAGGTCAAGAAGATTAAACCGAAAAGGCTAGTTCAAAACAGAAAACTAAAGATAGTTCTAGACAAAATGTCGAAACACTAAGAACAAGAAACTTATCCCTGACAATGACACCAAAAAATGTTGTTGCTCAAATTGTACAGGCACTACGAAAACATCTCAAATTGGTGGTTATCACCTTGATCCCCAACCTCTCCGTTCTAGTTGTCTCCCAACAACAATCTATGGGCAGTAGACCCTGTGGAAATGAGATGATGAAGGATAAGTTGGGAACCAATGGGTCTGGGAGAGACAATTGTGTGACCTAGTTACCTGGTTAAATTAAGCAAGATTTTAGAGATTAGATTATATAATATTCGAGACAAGTGCCTTATGGATTCAACACTCTTGCTTGTTATAAAATTGAGACCAAGTAATTGGATGGACAACTTTTGTTTTGATGCTTCAATAATTAGTATGAAATGAAAGTCCTAAGACCTAAGTGAGATGCAAAGATCTTAATTATTTTTAATTAAATTCCTAAACTAAGTATGACCTTCCCTTCATTGTTTTCAAGCTAGGCTCCAAGGTAGGTTGTGGGAAGGAGTCCAATAGGAAACAAGTAAGGACTTGATTAACGATAACTTATGTTAGCCTCCTATCACTCGATGCCTACAGCGCTGCAAAGACTATGGCTCTAACAACTACAAGATCATCGTGTTAACCATTGAAGAGTTACTAAGCCCCTCAATCTAGATGAGAAGAGTGGCCCTAGAAGTTTATCAACCAAGCTTATGCTTGGAGGTAAGTTATTAATGCAATTTAACTTAGGATGCAATGCAGGTATAATGAGTGAGTCTTAGGCTAATATTTCCTTAATGATTAAGTACTTAAGCTATAATTGAATTTTGAGTTAAGGAAACAAATACTTGACAATGATTTTCAAAAGACAATCTTAACCATAAGAGAATGTGTCAATTTGACAAAATGTGCCCAATAAGATAAATGATTTACCAATATGCTCAAGATAAAAACATAAGCCAATAGTAACAATTATAGCACCTTTCTATTTATAACACTTAACCAATGATTATTAGACAATGTAACCAATGTTCCTTAAGCAAATTAGAAAATACCAATGACCATTCAACTTAAGAGATGCTTAATTAAAACACGAAGGCTCACAAATCCCTAATTCTTAAAGCACGAATATAAAATTATCATTCAATAAGATATATTAGCTATGTAACAAGAATGAGAGTTATACCAAGGCTCTTGTACGGATTAGAATGATGAAGGCCACTAGATCTCAAAAGACAAATGATGTAAAACGAGATGCTCAACAAGATATTTTGTATCCAATGTTAACAATCTTATGAAAGTATGGTATTCAGATTCCAAATGACATAAACTAGGACAACAGTAAGCTACTTATGCTCCAATGATAAAGGAGCAACAAATGAGTTTATGCCAACAATATATTATAGTGGGAAATCCTTATGTCAAAATATTCCAGATTGCTTACTTCCTTTTCTTTTCTTAGATTAGAGAGAAAACAGAGAAAAATATACTTGTGCCCCAGATATATTTCAAATCTTATGATGCATTGATTACAGTGACCCAAAAAGATTGCAAACTTAATCCAAATTGAAGCCTAAATTACGCAATTGACCTAATAATGTATTTGAAAATGTACAAGTAATTTTTGTTAATTAAATGAACTAAATGCCACTATTAATATCATACTTTAGTAAGCACTCAAAACAGAAATGGATATTACAATTTTATGCCAAAAAAGAATGTTCTGCTAATGCAATTAATTGCTTAGGTGATTAGACAATTTATGAATTGTTTTCTAGAGCACTTTTATAAGGATTTCATCACTGTTATGAAATAATTTACCAAGCATAGATGAGAAGTGAGGAAACAAAGGGTTGGAGGGTGCACACTAGTGAGCCCCTTGGGCTTGGAGACACTTGCCAAACTTGTCAACAAATTGTTCCCAAAGGTGGTCCACCTACAAACACAAATCTTACCCCAAATTCTTTGCTAATGTAATTGATTAACTCAGAAAAATCGAATGATTACCACAATGATGAAGAATGAGAGGAAGGTAAGGCTCAATGAGGTCAACACATTAGTGGAAAAGGGTCAAAATAGGGCTATGTTGAGCGGAAGAAGGCGCTTCAGGCTATAGTAGTGAGTGCCAAGGGGAAATGAGGAGGAGCCAAGGGAGAAATAAGGTTGTGGTAGGGGTAATTAGGGCATAGTACGGTAGATTATGGGTTGTGTCGAGGGGATGAAGGCCTATAAGGCTACAAAAAGGGGTTGGAAGCCATTGGAGCTTGACAGTAGAGAACAAGAGCTTGACAGTAGGGAACAAGAGGCCTTGTTGAGGCCATGACAAGGGAAGAACAACCTTATAGGGCCTGTGACAGAGTCAAAGGAGGAAAAATTGAGTTCCATAGGGAAGAAGAGGGGCAATGACAGGCCTGGAGGAGGGGAAAAGGGCTCACGTTGCCGAAAGAGGCACTAAAACTTCTTAAAACACTCACAGAATTCAAAAAATGCTTCAAATCTTGAAATTTATCCATAAATGATCATAAAGACTCCTTTGAAGGTTGATTTTTTATCCTTGGGCTTGAGCGTTGAGCCTAGAAGAGCAATAGATGGTGGATCTTACCTTCATAGGCTTAGATCTGCCTATAAAAACCCTCTAAAAAAAATTCCAAGGCCTAAAATCCTTTAAACCCTAAAAAATTATTTAGATCTAACATGAAGATCACCTACACAAATAAAATTTTGAAAGCCCAAAACCACAATATATACAAAATTTAAAATAAATCTTAAAACCCAAAAAACCCAGCTACACACAAGGGTTAGAAAATAAATATTTACAAAATTTTATTTTACAATATTCACAATGATTTATGGCTCTTATAAGCAAATCTATTTGTTAAATGCACAATAGATAGAAATAGATGAGAGATATAATTTAAATAGGTGAGAAATGGCCAAGATCTCTGCAAAACCAGTCATTAGATAAGTCTTGAAATTTAGCAAAGTGGGCTCTTAAGTTTTCTTGTCTTGGGAGTTGTTTGGTCCAACTAAAAACTTCTCCTCATGCCCAAGATTTGAATACCATAAAGTCTCCGCACACTTAATATCAAGTTATTATATCAATAGGGGCTAGATAAACACCATAACCCTCAAGATCTAGAGATACCTACTAGATCAATCAAGTTAGAATATTTCTCTAAACCTAGTAACTAATGCAAGATACTTGTGCAAATATTTAATCCAATCAACGACTAAATAAATAATAACTTATAAAAAATTATTCAATAGAGCATTAAGAAGATGATCCAAAAAATTACCATAATAAGCAGAAAAGGAACACCACCATGAATAAACTCCAAAGCCTTTTCCTTTATTTATAAAAAAAATTACAACCAACAGAGCTTCTTAAAAACAAAGTGTGTCATTTGAGAAGCAAATGACTTCTAATTTATAGATAAATCCTCCTAGTGGAAAATAACGGCTAGTTGGCTTGATCCCCATCAAATTAATCTCGATCGTTGATAAATGTTTGATCATCTTTTAATCTCCACCGTCAAAAATCTTTATTTTTGAGGAATTTTCGAATTTCTCATTTAACCAATATTTTATTAACTTAAAAATAAATATCATTGACAACCCTGTCGAGATGTGCTATGACATTTCTTACACGATGAGCTTGTCCATGGAAAACTTTGGTAAAACATGCAGAGCCTTCTCCATGTTGTACATCCATATGAAGGTGCCAAGGGGTGAGGCATACCAATATTCTATGTCGATCAATGCCTCCATCGCTGCTTGTGACATGCAAGGTGGATCCTCCTAAAATATCATTTTGCACACCAGGGTGACAAAGTAGTCTGACAACTATATGAAAACTCCGCAGAAGCTGCATTCGAAGAGCAATCTGAAATAAGTGTGCACAGAGGCTTCCGAAGGTTTCCATGCCCAACCCAAGCCTGCGAATTGCTGACGGGCACAGGTTTCATCTAGTGTGTAGGCGGACATGTATATCTCCGCTTGTTGACCCTTGGGCAGATGTCAAGCTTATGTCACCTATTCCTTCAACCTAAGATCCAACATGTTGAATCAGTTGCAAGGTCTTCCTTTGCTAGCTAGTTGGTCCAACGCGATCACCCAACTCTGTGGGAAGGTCTCTGTGCTCTCATAGCCGTATAAGCAGCATGCAAAGATGACAAAGTACTAATATGCCTTCCACAATATCTTCATCTTGTATACCTGGCTGTGTGTTGTCCTGAACTTGGGTAGCTCTTTTGCCCAACTCTTCAAGATATCTCTTGAGTTTGCACTGTTGTTGGGTCTGCTGAAGGGTTTCTCCATTGTGATCACTAGTTGTGGCAAGTGATACATCCTCTGAAATTCCTTCGCCCTGAAGGCAGCAAGTTGTGTTCCAGTAGCACTACTTAACACCATTTTCTTGAGATTAGTATGCGATACGATCCAGTGGATCATGTCCGCACATGGAAACGCAGGATACCTTGTGAATGTTGACATAGACCCTACGGTCTTTTAGATATTCCTCAAACATGCCTGAGAATGTATTGTTGATGTCCTGTCATTTCATCTTGATATCCTTGTCTATGAACAACTTGGTGTCTTCGTAGATAGGCAAGCTCATAGACACTTGTTCAATTGCATCTCAGTTGCACTTTCGACGGTGTCCTTTGACCCTACTCTCTTGGAGGCCATTGAACTTGAAGTGCTCAGAGACATAAGAACACCTGCGATACCTGGAGACATAGAAACACTCATGGAAACAAATATGTCAACTGAAAACCAAAACAACTTTGAGTACTGACATGCAACATACCCAGGTGATTGACTGGCAAGATTGTACAATTTTCACCGGGAGGCTGGGAAACTGTCTGCCAAAACTACGCAATGCATAGTCTCGGCTGTCAAGAGGCTGACTAACTGCTAAAAATGTGAAATGCACAGTCCAACCTGGCTTGCTAAGAACTAAACTACACAATGCGCAATTTCAGTCAACAATGACATGCAAACCCAACAAATTGCATTGCACAATTTCTGGGGCCAGCAGGGCACTTCCTCCCAGAATTGCGTAAAGAAAGTATGGAGGCTAGTGCTAGGCCATATTTGTGCAGTTTCTGGAGGGAAAGCAGAGCCTTCACTCTCCGAAATGCACATTGCTAGTCGGGCAAAGCAAGGTTTGGGCTAAGGTAGCCCAGACCCATCGATGGGTGATTGAAAACATGAAAAGTTTTGAATGCATGGCGAAGCTAAGTGTAAACAAGTGTGAGTGATCATTCATGCAAACAGTGAGTGAAATATTCATAAAACAGGAAAACAAACATGTGTGTGAAGCGAGTTGCTGCAACGGTGACCGTCGATGCAGAAACAGTGTCATGCATGTGACAACAGTGAGATGCAATGAAAAACTTCAATCAGTGCTTCTACAAGCTAACATGCATTAAAACAATAGCAGGCGTTCAACAAAACCAAGAAAACAACATTCACACAAAGTGAAATACCAAAAACAACAGAAAAGCAACAAAAGACATGAAAAGCATACTTACCCGGAAAATGTTGAGTTGAATATACCGAAGACTCCTAGATGCAATGTGGGATGTTAGAGCTCCAAGATTGATGTGAGGAATGAGCTCTACAACGTCGAATAAATGAGTTTGATAAGGATGAGGCTTATGACGTGCATGCCACAAATCTAGGAAAAAGTGACACTTGTCGGGAAGTTTCTAAAACGTTATTTGCATGTAACCTCCAGCTACTAAAAATAGATCCCTAAAATCTAGGGATGATTTTTTCTTTTCTTTTTTGCTTTTTCAAGAAAAAGCAGCCCATGCATGCAAATAAGGATTGCTCTGTTCTAGGGGAAACTAGTCAACTTGAAAGAACATGCAACAGTCTGCAAACTTGGGGATGAAATTTGCACAGCTTTTGGGCTGAGAAGGACTGGCTCTCCCTCTCTCATTGCGGAATTTCTGGACTGAAGCCCTAGTTGTCAGTCAAAATTGTGCAATTTCTGAGTTGAAACCCAGTGTTGGGCTAGATTGCGCAATTTTCAGAGGGAAGGTTGCTTGGCTAGATTGTGCATTTACAGAGCCTAACAGGTAGCCCAGTTGGATTATGAAATTTCTAGAGGAAACATTGCTTCCCCTCCAGAATTTCACAATTTTCTAGGTGAGCACCTCAGCCAAAAAAAAGACTAAGTCTGAAATGTCAGCTTGTGGGTGGGAGGCAAGCAAGTTGAACAACACAATCTAACAGACCACTGAAACTCAGTTGAAACCTGTGTACTTGAACAGTGCAAGACATGCTGCTAAGGATGGTTGGTAGGGAGGCTCCAAAATGAAGCTAAGGCAAAATTTTGGAGGGTGATTATAGCTGCTACAACAGGGTCATTATTAATAAATAAAGTGGTTAACCTGTGTTATGCAAGGGACCACTAGTAGTTAGGGTTTTGGATGTCATTTAGCTATAAATAGTCTTATTTAGTAAAGGAAAGATCATCGAGTCTTATTGTAATCGAGCTCTACTCTACTAGAGGTTGCCCCCTCGAAGAGGCAAGTGAACATTGAATCTATTTATGTACTTGTAATTTTTCTCATTTTATTCTATGTTTTGGGCTATATTTATTCGCATTTCTAGTATTCTTGGATTTCTCGTAGGTCAAGAGCATAACAAGTGGTATCAGAGCACTTTCTAGGGTCAGTTGCACCTCCAATTTTCGCAGATTGTTTTTAGGCTAGAGACGTGTTTCGATGTCCTTAAACCACGAGATATGGCGTTGATCGCATAAACCTGTGGATCTGGGGAGGCATGCCAACAGGAACTACAAGAGGTGGTCATGCTTGTTGGACTCCCTTGTAACCCATGCGGGTACCCCTTTGAGTAGTAGTGCATTAGATAGAACCACACATAGACTACACTTCCACGTACCCTTGGGTATATCAAAAGCCCCCTAGGCTCACCTGAAACCTAGCCTTAGATAAGTCGTTGGTCATTCTGCTACTACAGTACACTGAGAACAACACTCAGGAAGATTACTTGCACGTATGATAAGGTAGTCAGTTAGTACGACTAAGGGTAAGGTCGATCCTCCTTAGTTGGTGCCTTGAAAGATTGGGTCGAATACTACTGTTGTACCCTTGTGTATATTGCGATTTGTAGCACCTGACACTCCTTTGTGACCATAGTACCCTCTGCTATCTAAATATCACCCTCTACGTTATCTTCTAGATCAGATCCAACAGTTGGTGTTCTATCACCATGTGAAAATCAGATCCAACAGTTGGGGTTCTTCCACCACGTGCAAATCAGATCCAACAATTGGGGTTCTACCTCCGCCATGCAAATCAGATCCAACAGTTCGGGTTATGTCGTAGCCATGCAACTCACATTCAGTTGTTGAGGTTTTCACAATGTCAATCAGACTCCTTTTGTAGTGAGGCTTGCTGCTACTATAGTCCATGTCCTATTTTCGCATAACATTGGACAAGATCAAGTTTTCTAGAATTCTGCCACTACAGTGTTGATCAGCAAGGAGTAAAACTCCTTTCAGAGTATAAAAAAAAGACCATCTCGGGGCACCTACAAGAGACTTAGCCCATAAGATTGAAGACGACACACTGGTCGCAGTGGTACCATTCACTTGTAAGCCCCAATTTTTTTGGCAGTCCCAAAATTGTTCCCGACATAGCCTTAAGTGATGCACATCATTAGAATCCCAAGCTTGCCCTCTTTCCAAGCAGACTACTCTTAAGTAAGCTCAAAAACATTGTGCAAGATTGGTGTATGCAAGGCACCCAATCTCAAGTTATGGTTGCAGAAAAGGCACTCGTGAGGGTCACCATCATTGAAGAAAAATTCGAGGTATTCGAGGATAGGGTTCTCAAACAGCGCTCACAGATATCATCCATTATAAGGCCGTCTCATACGAAGGAGCCTAGTGCTGATGCACACCTAGAAGGAGAATCCAACCATCACATTCACTTCCATGGAAATCGTGACTCTTCCAACCACCGGACACCCAAGCTATGTTATCACTCTGTAATTTCAGTGATTGCTAGAGAAATCACAAAGGTAACCACAAAACCCCTTTGGAAATTGGGATCTAGCCCTATCAGCTTCAAAGAAGGATCTCTCTGTCAGATTTAGATTTTTTGGTTTCAAATATTAGGCCAGTTATTAAAGTTCAAGATTTGATTTAAGATTGGTTTGAATTGTATGGTTGATTGATGTCTAGATTACCATTGGGCTATGGAGTGTGTGACTTAAAAGATTGATATGTTTCAATATTTTGCAAATAGATTTCACAGGGAAAGGTAGCCAAACTAATTGGATTCTTTAATTTTAAATGAAGTGAATAAGAAGAAGAGAAAGGATTTCCATTAAGTAAAGATCAATTAAGGATTCTTTTACTTAATATCAGTTGAAAACATTAAAATTATTCAAAGTCAGAATCAGAGTGTACATCAAAACAAATTATGTTCTTCAACTTTCTATTGAATAATTTAGATTACGAAAACATGAGTATGGTAAACAAAGAATAATAAAAAGATAAAACAATAGAGGCACTTCACCAACAATTTGACACAAGAATCATGTGAAAGAGCTGTCTGTATTATTGATCAGTCTACTGAAGCACGAAAATTTACAATAGCTTTCTCATATGCAAAAACCAGCCCATAATACTTCAAAAGGAGAAGTATTTATACAATTGTTTACAAAATATCATGTAATAACTGAACAGGATGTAATTTAGGAATTTCTAAACTGAATATATCTCTAATTTACAAAAATATAGGAAAACTTAAACTACTTGGGTTGATGGCACTATCTTTGTGGAGACTATTGTTGATCTGGTCCTTGACTTTTGTTGCATTGTGAGTCATGCTGCTAAAGAAAAATTGAGATTTTATTCAAGTAACTCGCATAATTTTTCCCACCTTTTTTCACTCAGAATTGACAACTTGAGTAACCTTCTGTAAATTTCATCTACCTCTGTATACTTGGAAAAGGTGAGCTTAGTGATAGAAATGTATTTGATTTCACGTTGGATGTAGAAATCAAATTCTAATGCCTGTCAGAAGGCTTTCCCTGTTACAGTCCCCCTTATTCCTACAAATTTGGTACTGTCTCTGGCAATAGCCATCAATTTTTGGCTGTAATCAGGCTATGTCATTAACATGTCATTTAATACCAGCAAACCTGGAAGTCCTTTTTGATTGAGGACCTTAAACTTGTTGAAGAATCTTTAGACACCAGTCTCCAAAACCTAACACTTCTTTTTTAGTTGCAACATAAGGTTTCTTTTGGTTAATAATTTCTTAATTTCCAATATGGTCTCAATTTTGTCTTCTATTTCCAGTTCTTCCAACTCATATCTATTTTTAGAATTCAGAAATTTGATGAGCTTTGTGGCTTCAATTGGCTTGTCTCCCAACTTTCCTCCTATTTCTTGAATGGCTTCTTTGGATTTCTAAATCAGCGCCTTTTGCTAAAAAATAATCTGTATAAATGGCCAGATATATGTTATTGATTGGTTGATATCTATCCATATATTCTCCTTAGCCTAAGCTAAGGTATGAACCATGGCAGATTCATTTTCCATTTGTTGTATCCTTTGCATCAATCTCTGGGATTTCTGTATCTCCGTCGACTGAGAATTCTCAATTATTTCTTTCTGTTCTTGTAGAAGCCTGACATGTGCTTGTAGTTTCTTGATTTCCTCCCCTTGTAAAGACATATCTTCCATGGATTTTACTAGTTTATTTGGGTAATCAGAAGTTGGTGCAAGGGGTGTTGTAGAAACTCTTACTGTACTTGTTGTAGCCATTGTTGTTGTAGTCGATGTAGAAGCTTGTGTTTGCACTATCGTTGCAAGAGGTACTGCATCAAGTGGGATTATAGCTAGTTGTGCACTCTGTTCTTTCTCTTTGATCAGCTTGTCCATTTCTGCTTCCATGTCCCTTATTTGTGCATTTTTCTCCATAATTAATTTGAGCATATCTTTTTTTTGGCTCTTTGTCTCCCCTACTTCTTTTTGTTGTGGATCTTTGGTTGCTTACATCTTCAATTGTTTTCTGAGTGTTGTTATGTCAACATTTTTCTTCTTAACTATTTCCTTAGTTGTCTTAACATTGCTTGGGTCATATCCTATCTTAATGCCCAAGTCTTACAAGGACTTTATCTTGTTATCTTTGCTAAAGAAGAAGCCTTTTCAAGTTTTAATTGGGATTGACTATTAGTTAGAGATACCTGCAATTTGGAGGCAATCATTGCAGGACTTGTCAATGTAGAATAGATCATATCCCTAGTCTTCATGTTCATGTCCATCTGATCTACAGGATGGACATCTTTTATATCAAACTCAAATGTAGTTTTCTTGTAGTCTACCGCAGATTTAGGGTGGAGGACCTGTGCCTGCAAGAATGTCATCTACATTCTTCCCTTCTAAGTGTTGAAGGTTGACAAGAGCCTATGTTATGTAGAGGAAGTTTATTTTTGAAATTGGTCATAAATGCTGACCTTGAGAAGCCCATTCCTACGTTTTATGTCCTTAAACTTGTCAAATATACTTGTTTCCCTTTGCCCTTGGATCAATTCTAATGTCAGATTTATATCTAGACTTTCTTGTGAAACTGAAGAGAACAGAGATCCTGTAAAGATGTTATCCCTTGGTGGAAATTGTGGAGTCTTGAGTACCATAGGAGCTTGCCCTACTCCTTCTTTTGTAAAATCTATCTTAGGATTAGTTCTTGCCTTCTTAGTAGACATTTTGAATTCTTTGGCCGAAACCTCTATGATTGAAGAAGAGTCTTCATCCCAAGGCCTTTTCTCAGCTTTTTCTCGAGGTGTGGGAGTTTGTGAAGTAGTGGTAGACAACAGTTGCTCCTATGCCTCTTGTAGAGCATTTTCTTCCCAATCATCTTGGTTCATGTATTTCTCAATTTCAGGCCTCTGAGTGTGAACATATGGAGTGGTTTTTTGTTCCACTCTTAATTTAGAGATCATACCAAATGGGTCATATGACCAAGTGAAACTCAAGGGAAAAATTATTTGTTTTAGGAGGATATATGCCTCCTCTCCTGCTTTCCTGCTGTTACAAATAAATGGTCCTACTTGAACCTTTATCTCACACTATGATTTCTTTTTTCTGATATAAAGTGGACTTTGTCCGATTATATAATTTGCCTGATGTATTCTAAAGAAAAAATCCTCATTGGGAGATACCTAGGCAGTTTATAAGGTGGAAACTCGCACCCATATACCCTTATTTTAGTAATTCTGGTATAAATATCAGTCACCTGTTCTGGCCTATTCACTTAGGTGTAAAATCTTTTTAATCTCTGCACTGACCCTGGGTACTATCTCATTGCTCAACAAACATGTAGCTAGATGCATAAATTGATCAATAAAGTCTTCGAAGTTGTATTATTATGAATTTCTTCTTGGTATGGAAGTCTAAAAGATGATTGAGTGTGGCTCTCCTTATTCATTCAGTGTTTGTACTGCAAATGGGAATTTGTATGCTTGAAAAAATAAAAACATATACACAAGAATAGAGGCATATCTGAACATTCCTTCAATTGGAAGCTTAAAGAATTGTTCATGAATGTTGTCCACAAGGCACTGGCTGAAATTGAAACTTACTAAGTATTTTTCTTCAGTGGAGAAGATGGACAAAAATCCTAAAATAGGTTCATCTACTCATTCATCTGAATAATACCCTAGTAAACATGAGAGTATAGAAATAACTGTTTAGCTTTGTCTGGAAAAATGGAGGAGGGATAAGGTGGATTCCTTTTTGGGAGTTAGGCATCTTTAGGTAGGAAGATTTCGAAAATCTTGGATCTCTGAGAAAATGTCAATTTCAGGGCTTCCATTGAGAAAGGAATAGTGGAATCATTTTGAGGGATTTGCAATATTTGTTTAATTGACTAAGAGGTGATTGTGAATAGGATTTTACCATTGTGGGCCACAATGGCTCTTTGGTCTGGTCGGTAGAAAGCTAGGCACTTGAGGATGGATTCAGGAAAGTGATGGGTTTGAGGAAACATGTAGAGGGGTAAATTGGATTCCCATAGGCCAATCGCGTCACTCTGGTCAAGGGAGATGTCTTTGAGCCAGCTATGTAATTCGAATAAAACGAATTCACGCTTCGACTCTGAGATTTTATAATCTGTGTCCGCTAGGGGGATGTGATCAAGGTCAATTGATGGGGGAGCCATAAGATTTTTAGTGTTGACATTGGTTTTTCTCTTGGGAGCCATATTGGGAATTTGAAGGAATTTAGAAAGGTTGATGAGTTATGAAATTTACTCGGGAAAGCTTGTAACTAGAGGTTGACGATGATAGGAAATTGGTGCTATAGTGTCCTCGTTTCTTGCTAAGCGTGTGGGCAATTTTCATGTATGAACGAAAATCGAGAATAAACAAAAGAGTGTTCACATCATCATATCGAGCAAAGGGGTAACAGGAATGGGTAACATGTTTTTTTACGCTTAAGGAATAGTTTGTTGAAGGCGCGGGGTTGTTGGTGGGTTTAAATGGCATATCGAGCAAAGGGGTAACAGGAATGGGTAACATGTTTTTTTACGCTTAAGGAATAGTTTTTTGAAGGCGCAGGGTTGTTGGTGGGTTTAAATGGTAATTTAGTAGGGTATTTAATGTATAACAAGTAGGAGAAATGGTCAGACAAGTGTCGGGGGGGATTAGCGGTGTAGGCCGGGGAACCGTGGAGGGAAGGACTGATTAGGTTGTTTCGAAGGGGGGGGGGGGGGGGTGGGGTTGGTGGTATGCAGTATTGAGGGGGAGGGGTGGCGAAAGAATGTGGGAATGACATTGTTAGGTGGGGTCGCGGAGTGGAAACTACCTTTTCAGACCCCACCCCCCCCCCCCCCCCCCCCCCACCGATAAAGGTAGGAAGGGCAATGGGGCCAAAAGGCATTATAGACTATTGATCACAATTGTGATTCAACACGTAGCATCGCTGGGGCCCACCCTTTATCCGCTACACAACAAAACATATTTTCGTTGTGCTTTTTTGTTTTGTAAGTGCCAAACTTAGGTCAAAACTTATATGGCTTTAAAACATCCATAATACCATTCTAATACTTTTTTTCTAACTTTTGGAATCAAGGAGTATCTTCTACCAACTAACGGTGCATTTAAATGTGCAAACCCTTCTTATTTTCAATTGAAGGAGATATTTTATCATAATCAAAGTTCTAACCTACAACTTAAATTATTGATCCAACTTGAACAATTGGATCAATTTCTTCACCTATCTACCTACCTTCAACCAAGTTTAAACATTTTGGTTAAATTATTCTCTATTCTCACAATAGAAATTCAAATGTGTTTGACCATGATTATATTGTATGATTCAAACAAAGATCTGTGATTGTGGCATTTAAAACAAGTTGCACACAATCCCTAATTTATTTTTCAAAACAAAACTATTTTTCTTCTTGTGGAATTTGAATTTGCATCACTTTCACTCTTTTTTTCTTTTGATGGGGTACTTTTCATTTTTCTTTTTCTTTTTCTTTTTATATACCCTCTTTTCATTTTTATTTTTATTTATATTTTTTTTGGAAATCATTTGCAACATGCAACATTATTTACAGTTTGATATACTGAAAGAAAATATTCAACCATCATTTGATCCTATGAATCATAGGACCCTAACAAGTTGGACATGTACAAATTTGATGGCTCTAACCCTGTAGTATGGGTAGCACAAATGGAACAATATTTCTCCCTTAATGATACATGGGAAGATCAAACTAAACTACATGTGGGAGTCCTTTACTTGGATCAAGAGAGATGGCTATGGTGGCAATGGCATCAGAAATGTTATCCAGAGAAATTAACTTGGCACATGTTCTCAAAAGTGTTTTGACCGCGAATCTAATTTTCCAGGTCATCTCACTAAGCTCTAGAAAACTGGAACAATAAAGGACTACATTGCAGCCTTTGAGAAATTGGCCATGAGATCTAATGGTCTAGGAGATGACTTCTACTTAGAGTGTTTCATTAGTGGCCTAAAAGAAGTCATCCAAGTCCAAGTCCATGTCTGGATGCACCACCCAACGACTTGGATGAACACCTGCAAAAAGGCCTTAGAAGTGGAATAACCTTAATCGCCCAGTCTAATCGTCCAATTTTTTCTACCAAGGCGCATCCCACCAAGGCTCAAGTCCCCACCCAAACACTTAAGGTTCAAAAGGTGTCACCAGTAGAAATGACCAAATGAAGAAAACAAGCACTGTGCTACTACTATGATGACAAGTACTCTCTTGGACATAAATGCAAGGAACCAAAATTCTTTCAAATTGATGCTACTGATAATAATGCACATGATAAAGCTCCATCCCTTGAGGTGCCTGAGGATGAAGTTGGGGAAACCCAAACCGAGAATGACCTCACAGCTACACTGGATGAGCCAGTTATCTCACTACATGCTTTGGTTAGCATTTCTTCACCTCAAACTCTCAAAATTTGAGGCTTTATTAAACATTGACCGGTCATGGTATTGATTGATAGTGGCAACACCCATAACTTTATCCATAAGCGAGCCGCAAAATATGTTCATTGCTTTGTGCGGCCAGTAGCTAATTTCCAAGTCCTTATCATTGATGGGGAGACCAAAATGTGAAGGCCATTGTGAAAATATTAAGCTTCAAATGGGAGACTACCACCTACAGACCCACATGTTTGCTATTGAAATGGGTGGATGTGACATTGTCTTAGGTGCTGAATGGCTTCGCACACTGAGCTCGATCACAATGGATTTCCAGGAGTTATATATGAGCTTTAAGCATAACGAACACATTCATACATTACGAGGACTCCAAACAGGTGCTTCTACGATCATCAGCGCGCATCAAATGGAAAAGCTTTTGAAAAAGGGCCATCATGGGGTCATCGCCCAATTAATGCCATCCAGGGCATTGAATCCACTACTCTTTATATTCATCTTAAGACGCAACAAGGCTTAGACTGCAACACTCTAGGGGTGAACATGATCATAGCATCCCTTTGGTCCCGAGGGCCCAATCGTCTAATGTGTGCCCATACCGATATCCTCTCGCCCAAAAGAAAGAAATTGAAAAAATCATCAACGAACTCCTCAAAGCCGATGTCATTCGTCCCAGCATCAATCCTTATTCATTACCAGTGATCATGGTGATAAGGAAATATAGAGAATGGCACATGTGTCCGGACTTTTGGGCCCTCAACAAGCTCAATGTCAAGGACAAATTTCCTATTCTAGTTGTTGATGATCTTCTTGATGAACTACATAGTGCTCAATTTTTTACCAAGCTAGATCTTTGCTCGGGCTATCACCAAATACGCATGAAGGAAGTAGACATTCCCAAGACTGCCTTCCAAACTCATGAAGGCCATTATGAATTCTTGGTCGTTCCATTTGGTCTCTGTAATGCTCCATTTACTTTCCAAAGCCTCATGAACCACTTGCTGAAACCATATCTCCGAAAATTTGTCCTTGTCTTCTTTAATGACATTCTCATCTACAACGTAACCTGGGACAAACATTTTCAGCATGTAGACCCGATCTTGCAACTGCTCCCAAATCACAAATTATTTGTCAAATTGTCCAAGTTCTCTTTTGGCGTGGAAGAAGTCGAGTATTTGGGACACATTGTGGGTCGTGAAGGAGTGAGGGTGTTGAGAAAACTAAGGGCAATACAATTGTTCTATTTCTCTTTACTATGATAACTACTTGAGAAATTATTTGTCTTCATATTTGATTGATATTATTAACATGTAGTGTTATCATTAACTAGCTATCAAAAACTAGAAATCAATCATGCACAAGTACACAAGATATTGGCACCATACTAGGGAAAAAACCTCTCCAAAACATGAGAGGGAAAACTCTTGAACTCTTTCTTATAGAATCTTTATTGAGAAATTACATGACCCAAACATTGACCCAGAAATGCCTTCAACATCAAATGACAATACCTCAAAATGTGTAACCAATCACATTGTTCAATTCTGCAGTGAATGAGCATGACAGTTTGCACCAAACAATTCGGATAGGCTCTCCTAGCATCGATCTATCCTCGCATTACAAGTAGATGCCTCATACGTTGCCAAGGTGATGATTAGAGCTTGTCTATAGGACTTCACAAGGCAACAATGTTGACTTTCAACAAAGCGAAGGTAGAAGAATTAGATTTTAGAGTGTATGCTTGTGCATAAATGGAGTTAGGGCTCTACTAGCCCTACGATACCCTTGTGCCTTTCAGCGACAATCTCCTTGTGTTTTTGGCTAGAACAACCCTTCAAACCATCCACACAGTTATGTGATTGCAAGACCCTAACCCAGATCTAAATGTCGTGATGAGGAGCAAGCCCTAACCCAAATCTGAATGTCGTGATGAGGAGCAGGCTTAACGGTGACTTTGCATGAGGGGACAAACTTCTCATGTGTTGCATCTACCTTGTTTTTTCTTGACTTTAATGTTGTTGCTCTTCTTCGTGAGAGAGATGAAATTGAATTTTCCTTTTGGAGGAGCCAAATGTGGCCTATATATAGGCTTTCCCTCTCATCCATTGAGCCAATGTGTGCTTGGATTAGGCTGGCGTATCTCTTTGATTAGTTAGCTGAGCTTGCGTGAATCCATAGTCTTCCTTTGAGTGGTTTTTCTTGAGTAAATTTGTGCATACACATTTGAGTATTTCTTTGATGATCTAGGACTTACATTTGTTTCATTTACATGCCTGCCTTCATTTTTACATGACTTGTCTTGAGCTCTTAATTAGAGTAAAAATAATTCTTTTTAATACAAAAATACATTGATGCAAAAAATTGACATAATGAAGACCGAACCTAGTTACACTATTTTCAACACTCCCTCTTAACTAGGGAGGTATTCATACATGCATGGTACATGGACATTCTCAATACAAGAGTTCTCATAAGCAAAGAGTCGGATTAGTTATCGATCTGTTATAACATCATTTCAACCAACATTGTTTCTATTTAGCAAGGCCTTGACTAACAACGCTATCTCTCACTTAGATAAGAGCACACAATGTTGGCAAGACCAATGACTGATAGACACGCACCATCATTGTCTCCTAGAGAGTCATACCCACTCGGGTGTTCTCTAAGTATGCCCTACTAGGACTATTCTCATCTTGGGTTCTCGACCCTCAAGAATATTGGTCCTCTTGCCCACTCTTGTCTTGGATGCCCTACCATATCCTCAAAGAGTTGCAGATGCCAAATGATTATACAATCCTCCATTCTTTCTTCCAAAATGAAGAAAAGAATGTCGTGTCTAACTCTTCCTCTTAACCAGGGATGAGTTCCAAGTTTCTCTTCACTCAAAAACTTGCTTGAGTTCATTTACTCATAGGAACTTCCCAAGGCCCCCTCTCACCCAGGGACTCTATCAACAGTGCTTTATAGGGTCTTCTAGTTGACTGATGATTCAAGACTTCAATGTCATCAATTTCTTCACATGTAGGGTCAGCCTTCCATTACTTTCCTCCATCATGTCATTCCTTCTTTTCCAGAAAGTATACTCCTTGGCTTCATATCTGGCGCTTCCTTTATAAGCTCATCTGTCTTCACTCTTCTTCAATAGTGATTGCTCTAGATCACAACGTACATAGTTGTGACATCCTTTACAACTCTTCTTTCCTTGATCCTACACACATACCCAGATTTTTTCCAAGAGTTCAAACACCAAAAACAAATCACATATTACCTTTTGGTGATGGCCTTCTTCCAGTGACATCTTCTTGTAGGTATCAATCATCCTACATTCATGTTGACACATCTCCCAATGATATATGTTGTCAAGGGTCCTCATCCTTTTAGACTTCCATCAAAGTCTTCACATCATTCTGGGAGGTTTCCTGGTCAAGTCTTCATGATCCTTTGGATGTTGACTGCCTTCGTCATGGTTGCATGTTTCACAATCTCTTTCATCCTCATGTCTTTCATTCCCATGAGCTCTCAGAGTTCTTTAATTGTAAGCAACTACCTCATACTTCATATGAGGACATATTATGTTGATTTCATCTAGTTAAACTTATGTCTTTCCACATCCTTTCAGAGGAAGAGATCCATTCCCTTTTGATCATGCTTGATCTATTTCACCTACAACCATACATCATGACCTTACAATACTAAATATAAACATAAGCATACACACCTTGTTTTACCTTTGCTACTTCCAACAACTTCCTTGATTGAAAAGATCTTCAATCCCTTGGTTGGACCATTGTCTCATGAATTCCAAAGATTGGATTTCCTGATGAAACACTTGCTTCCTTTGTTAACTAGGGGATCCTATGCTGAGGTTTCATCAGAGAATCTCCAAGATATTGTATATCCCCATCTAGCAAATGCTTCCTTTGTCCTGGATGACTTCTTCCTTTCCTTTAATTTCCTTTATCTTTCAGATTATATGAACTCTTCTCCATAATATTCCATAGTACTGAATCTTAGCTATACTAAACTATCTTGAGGACCAAACTCCCCTTCTCACGCTTTAGTCTTTTAACCTTCAACACTTTTGTCCACAACTTATCCTTTTTCCATTTTGCATAGGTACCATAAGGTGTTAGATGAGGAAGCTTCCTTGTCCCAAGGACACTTGGCATCTTGCATATAGATGACTGTCTTCTTATCATATTTCTTAGATCTCCCAATTGAGATCTCATGAAGATGACCTTCCTTACTGCATTTTAGAGAGTACGTCTTCTGGCATTTCAATTAGGTCACTGCCACACCATGATTGCAATCATCCTTGTTGCTCCTTCATCGAGATCATCATTGCGGTACCTTTATTGAGATCATAGCAACGAGATCTTTATGATAGCTACATCAAGATAGGGATCAAGACCTTGTCTTCATCATAATCGAGATCATGCCCATGACCTTGTCTTCATAAAAGAACAAGATCATGACTGTTATTTTATTGTCATATGTTTACTGAGAACTTTATTGTTCTTTTACTAAGATCATCTCTGCGCTTTTACTGAAACCATAATTATAACGTTGAGATCTCAATATATATATATATATATATATATATCTAAGACAGCGGTATCAAGATCTTCTCATAATCAATGCCAAGACTGAGATCATGATTTCGTTTAAGTAGTATGACTTGTTTATTATCAATAAGACAGCGGTATCAAGATCTTCTCATAATCAATGCCAAGACTGAGATCATGATTTCGTTTAAGTAGTATGACTTGTTTATTATCAATATATCGAGACAGAGAGTGGGTACCCTCCTTGCACCGAGATCTTTAATGTTGCTTCTTCATTATGTCAATGATATATGTTGAGATCTTCACTATTACAATCACCATGATGACTGATTCATCATTATTGTACACTAGTTGAGCTTATCCTCACATTAAATGTGAGTATGCCTAGAGTATATTCCTAGACTGTGAGATCTTATTCTGAGACAATGATACTATATAAATATAATGAGGGTTCCACGCCCTTCTTCATCATAGGTATACATTAACTGTTATGAAACAAGTCCACTGAGATTGAGATACTCACCTTCTAGTGAGACTATAGTAGTTATTATTGCTTCGAACACTGATATAATTCTGAGACTGATCATCTTTGTCATTTGTTGTTTCTGTGTGGTTTCATCAACACTAAGATTATATTCAATGATACAGTGATCATCAAGTATGCGAAAGATATGTTGCGTCTCTTATGAATGGCAATATCATTACTAAGGGTATGTTGAGAGGGTATATCATCATGATGTTAAAATTGAGACGACAATAGTTATGCCAAGAACGTAGATCTACGTCTTGTAACCTTAACCATTGTTGTTCATTGCAACATAAAGATTGCTTGGCTCAACCAAGGTGTTAGAAACGAGTCTTCCCATTGTGGTATACTTCAAATTCTTTACTTTTCGTAATCACGCTGAGTTAGCACTGTTGTAGGATCTCATAGATCCTCTTTGCCACAAGAATACACTGACTCTGACCCCTTTCACGGAAATGAGTAACATCGAGGAGGAGAGAATTATCACTGTGATAATTACTGCATTTGTTAAGGCCTTCTGAGATGTGTGTGCAACCGAGATCTTCCTTCTACCTTTTTGCGCTAACCCATACTTGCTAATTGTTGCATGAGGGAGTTGATCTTCTTTATGCCCTTTGTTGAACCTTCACTCTGATACCATGTTGAGAAAATTAAGGGCAATACAATTGTTCTATTTCTCTTTACTATGATAACTACTTGAGATATTATTTGTCTTCAAATTCGATTGATATTATTAACATGTAGTGTCATCATCAACCAGCGATCAAAAACAAGAAAATCAATCATGCACAAGTACACAAGATATTGGCACCACACCAGGGCAAAAACCTCTCCAAAACATGAGAGGAAAAACCCTTGAACTCTTTCTTATAGAATCTTTATTGAGAAGTTACATGACCCAAACATTGACCCAAAAATGCCTTCAACATCAAATGAAAATACCTCAAAATGTGTACCCAATCACGTTGTTCAATTCTGCAGTGAATGAGCATGATAGTCTGCACCAAACAATTGGATAAGCTCTCCTAGCCTCGATCTATCCTGACATTACAAGTAGATGCCTCATACGCTGCCAAGGTGATGATTAGAGGTTGTCTACAAGACTTCACAAGGCAACAACATTGACTGCCAACACAGTGAAGGAAGCATTAGATTTTAGAACATATGCATATGCGTAAATGGAGGTAGAGCTCTCATAGCCCTACGATACCCTTGCGCCTTTCAACTGCAGTTTCCTTGTGTTTGCGGCTAGAACAATCCTTCGAACCATCCACACGGTTACGTGATGCAAGACCCTAACCTAGATCCGAATGTCGTGATGAGGAGCAGGGCCTAACCCAGATCTGAATGTCGTGATGCGAAGCAGGCTCAATGGTGACTTCGCACGAGGGGACAAACTTCCTCACGTGCTGCAGCTACCTTCTCTTTTCTCGACCTTAATGTTGTTGCTCTTCTTCGTGAGAGAGATGAAGTTGAATTTTCCTTTTGGAGGAGCCAAACATGGCCTATATATAGGCTTTCCCTCTCATCCATTGAGCCGACGTTAGCTTGGATTAGGCCGACATGTCTCTTTCATTAGTTAGTTGAGCCGACATGAATCCACTGTCTTCCTTTGAAAGGTTTTTCTTGAGTAAATTTGTGGGTACACATTTGAGTATTTCTTTGATGATCTAAAAAGACTTACATTCATTTCATTTACATGATTGTCTTCATTATTACATGACTTGTCTTGAGCTCTTAACTAGAGCAAAAATAATTCTTTTTAATACAAAAATACATTGATGCAAAAAATTGACATAATGAAGGTCGAACCTAGTTACATTATTTTCAACAGGGGGCTGATCCAACAAAGATGCAACCAATGGAAGATTGACCCCAACCAAAAACCTTGAAAAGTTTGAGGGGATTCTTGGATCTCACTAGCTATTATCACAAATGTGTCTGCAATTATGGTCGCATTGCTAAACCCCTAAATAATCTTCTCAATAAAAATTCATTTCTTTAGACTGGCGCAGCATAGCAAGCCTTCGTAGCAACCTGCTATAAATCACTCGGCCCACACCAGATTGGATTGAAGAGCCCTACAAGGAATTGTTCTCACACCCCTCTATCTCCCAACTTATTAATAACTTGAGAGAAGATCCTAATTCCTCAGTCAACTACTCTTGGAAGGATGATATTCTTCTCTAGAAGGATCGAGCAATTATATCGTCGGCATCCACCCTCAAAACCTGCATTTTGGAAGAGTTGCACACATCTCCAACTATAGGGCATTCAGGCTTTCAAAAGACTTATGCTCACGCTCATTGTTCTTCTTTTGGACTAACATGAAAAATGACATTCTTACTTTTGTAGCTGAACGTGATGTGTGTCAACATAACAAAGAAGAAACAGTCAAGTTACCAAGAACCTTACAACCATTGCCGCTCCTTGCCTCTGTCTGGACGGATGTTTCCATGGATTTCATCACAGGTCTCCCAAAGTCGGGCAACAAATCCGTCATCATGGTGGTTGTGGACAAACTTTCTAAATATGCTCAATTTTGAGCTCTTCCCCACCCATTTTGGTGGCCTCGAGCTTTCATGGACCAAATCTTCAAATTGCATGGCATGCCGACTTCCATTGTGTCTGATCACAGCCCCACTTTCACCAACAAAATTTGACAATAAATTTTCAAGCTACAAGGCACACAACTCCAACTAAGTACTGCCTATCATCCCCAAACCAATGGTCAAATAGAAGCAGTCAACAAATGTTTGGAGACATATCTAAGGTGTTTCACTTCAGAAAAGAAGCATCAATGGGTACAATTGCTACCTTTAGCTGAATGGCGGTATAATACTATCATGAAGCCACCAAGATGACTCCATACAAGGAAGTGTATGGCCAACTCCCACCTTCACTTATTTCCTATATCCATGGATGTTCTAAGGTGCAGGCAGTTGAGCAACTCATATAAAATAGTGCCGCTATGATAGCTCATCTCAAAGATAATCTACATCAAGCTCAGAATCGAATGAAGCAATAGGCATACCAACATCGTTCGAGTGCACATTTCAAGAATGGGATTAGGTATTCCTATGACTGCAACCATATAAGAAAAAATCTCTCAAAGAAAAGGGATGCCAGAAAGTAGCACCAAAATTCTATGGACCTTATCAGATACTTCAGCGCATTGGAGCAGTGACCTACAAACTGGCCTTGCCACCAACTTTAAAAATCCATCTAGTATTCCATGTATCATGCCTCAAGAAAGTGGTGGGGAACAGTTGTAGAATTCAAACCAGTCTACCTGAATTGGATGAGGAAGGCTCACTATGGCTCCAACCAGAACAAGCCCTTGATACCTGTGAAAGACATCTTCGTGGCCACACGATCAAAGAAGTACTCGTCAAGTGGAAAGACACCTCTTCAGAAGATGCGACCTGGGAACCAAACACTATTCTTTAGCAGTTTCCATAAGTTCAGCCTTGAGGACACGACTACTTTTGATGGGGGAGGACATGTTAGGGTCCAACCCTAACCCCTTTATTTATGTAATAAGCCCAATGGGGCTGAGTCATAGTCATAGTTAGTTAGAGAGTCAATAAAGCTCGCATTAATAATTGTAAGTGGTTGACCTGCATTAGAGAAAAGAGACCACAGTTAGTCGTAAACGGACCATAGTTAATAAATAAAGTGGTTAACCTGTGTTATGCAAGGGACCACTAATAGTTAGGGTTTTGGATATCATTTAGCTATAAATAGTCGTAGTTAGTAAAAGAAAGATCATTAAGTCTTATTGTAATTGAACTTTGCTTTGCTAGAGGTTGCCCCCTTGAAGAAGCAAGTGAACATTGAATCTATTTCTGAATAATAAAATACTCGTAGTTCTTCTCATTTTATTTTGTGTCCTGGGCTATATTTCTTCGCATTTCTAGTATTTTGGAATTTCTCGCAAGTCAAAAGCATAACATTCTCTGCTTTCAATTAGTTGCATTTTTAAATCAATGTTTAGAAAACCAAGTGTGAACCAGTGATTCTTATTCTTAAAGTGCTCTTTTACAATAACCCGATTCTATCGAATCCTTATGCAACTTTGGGGGAAAATTTCTAGTGCACAAAATCATAAAATTCACATTGAAGATATATAAGCATTCTTAGTCTAGACTTCTCAGAAGCATGTGACATTGCAGCATTTAATGGTTATAGCTGTGCCTCATCCCATGGTCGGCCACGTGCCATGTTTACATAGCCCATTGGATACACTCGAGAATATCAGTAACTATTTCATATGTTTGCTACTAGAAGAGCCCATAGATCAACAGAGGTTTTAGTCCAACGTCAAGAAAAGGCACAAGATACAAATCTTAAACACCATTACTCTAAAAGATTGTCATTATGTTTTGTCCTATGCAATACCAAACTCCAGACACTAATTACTACGAGTTGCAGATATCCACAAGTTACTGCACAAAGGTCGAAAGGCTGCACATGCATAAAAGAAATGGAATTATCTGTATTTTCTTGTGTAGAAGTCATAAATAAGCATTATTTCTCAACAAAACGTTCCATACATAATATATATACCTATTAACGACTTATTAACAAACGTTCAATTCACTATGTAAGAAAGAACTACATCTCTTCCACTTGGATAGAAAATCCACAAGGGCAACACTTAGTCCAGACGGCACTCTCTTCATCATAGCTCTGATTCTCAGTGGGAAATGTATGAGTGTGATTTTGTGTAGAAAGAGACTTGACATCTGTTACAGTTTCATACGTATTTGTGAAATCATTGTTTTGCTGCTCGAGAGAATGGGTATTTCCCTCTTCAATATTAACTTGCCGTGCATCATTCCTTTCTTCAAAGGCATTGTCAGATGCAGATGTGCTAGTCTTGGCCACACTCTCAATATTTTCAACAGCTCGCAATTCAGACAAGACAGTATTTGAATATGTTTCTTCATAGGCATTTTGTAGTCTTATCCTTGTTGCAATAGACCGTAAAAGTTGATTCCATCGAGAAAGTGCCTGCCGTTCATTCCTTTTCTCCTCTTCAATTTCCCTCCTTTCTTCCTCTTCCGAATATGCCTGTAATTCGATCAGCCAGTTCTATTAAAATTGGCTCTGAATTTCATTTTCATGTAGACCAACTACAGTAGGTACAATTATCTTTCATTTTCATGTAGACTAACTACAATAATAAGTACAAATTATCTTCTTGTATAAGATTGGAGATATCGGATGACACTTTCGCAAGAGAGAATTTTAGAAGAAACCATTCAAGGCCACATGAACCCAGTAAAAGTCTTGAAAATATATTTTGTTGTCACGAAGAACATAAGTGAGGATATTTACACAAAAATTTTAGTTAATTGCAATCACCCTTAGCAAGTACATTACCTGCAAAATTGCATCTCTGAATTCCTCACAGATAACAATGCCTTCAAAGATTGGCACTGAACGTCCATTGCGAATCTCAAATCCAACCATGGCTTGAGCAAAATCAATTCCTAGCCTCTTTGCAACAGGCACTAAACGTTGCATCCTTAGGTGCACAGTACCAGGAGGAAGACACTTTTCTGACCACACATCCACATGACCTCTTTCATTCTAGCAACAAGATAATGAAAACATTTATCAAAGTGTAGCCTCACCAATTGCCTGATCTACGAAAGCTCAAGAATAACATTTAATGATGCACACATAATTATTACATACGACAACTCAAGGAATGGCTGTTTATACAAGGAAATGCTATGTTAAAAGAAAGAAGATAAACACTAAATAATAAAAATATCAAGGGAAGAAGCACCTTTCCTTTGGTTTTACCTAGGCTCGACATAGGATGTCAAGTTATAATAAGAAGTCAAATACATGACATGCAATAGAAAAGATGAGGCACTACTATCTACCCTGCAGACTTCCCTCTCAACATGCCTTATTTATGGTAAGCGAAAAAAAAGGCCACCTCTCAAGTTTTGCCACTAACTGATAACCATCAGATGAAAGGGAACTCTTCTGGCTTAATAGGAATGGTTGAAAGAAATGTGCACCACCTCTCAAGTTTTGCCACTAACTGATAACCATCAAATGAAAGGGAACTCTTCTGGCTTAATAGGAGTGGTTGAAAGAGATAATGGAATCTTCTCCAGAGATAATAGGCATACAAAACCAAAACATGCCAATTTTTGAAAGGGGTAATAGATATGGCGCACATGCAAATATAGTCGAATTATAGGTATGCCAAATATGCTTAGTTGCATATTTGAGTTTAACAATCACCTTTGGCACAATCCCACCCACAGCAGAGGGCAACTGTAACGTCTCTGTCTGCCATTTCCCAAACAGTGCAGTGCTGCGCCCTTCCAAACAATCCTCTTCCAATAATGCAGGACTGGAAGAACATTCCTTGGCTAGATTTCGTGAAGGCTTCACAACCTGGAAACAAAACAATATTACACAAATATCAACGATGTGAACTAATATACTCAAAACTCAACCATCTAAAATTATCATAAATGGACAAAAATGCACTGCAAAAAAGATTGCTTGTTCAAACCTTCACAGGGGTTTCGCCTTTCTTGATTTGCAATCCCTCTCGTAGCCATCGTTCTGCTGTGTGCAGACTCTGGACACATGTTCGAGGATAGACTGGTTGTCCAGCACAAAAACCAAGTACAGGGCCCTTTGGATAAAGAGTCTGATATTTCGTGAGCCATCTTTCAAGAACATAAAGATGATGACTTCTATATGCCTAAAATAGATGAAGATTGGCTTCTATCAGCACGAACAAATGGCAGTATTGTTGCTTACATGCATATCATTACCAATAAGTAAAATTTAAGACTGAAAGGAAACAAAAGTAGTACATGCGTACATTCGACATAAACAATGCAAAGATTAAGAGAATACAACCTGCTGGTTGGTTGGAAGTGGCTCAGTAAAAGTTCTTGTGTCTAGCTCCATGTCCTCCAAAGAACTCCGATCTGCTAGTAGAGTCTTGTAATCTTGAGTCTCCAAAGAGATACAATTTGCATCCTCAGGAAATCTTTTACCATCATTTTCAGTTGACTTATCACAAATCTGTGATGCTTCCAATTTGACCAAATCTTCAGATCCAACTTCATTTGAACACCCCTGATGATTTATACCAGGACTCAATGTAGATGGTTGAACCTTTTTTTCTTGGGAGGCTTTCATGTCCGATGCCTCTGCAGATGCTGCAGCTTCCAACTCCTTTAAAGGACTCATTGTGACTTCCCACCATTGCGAAGAAACCCGCTGTGGTGCTATGGCCGACCATTTAGAAGCATACCTGAAAACAAGAGCATTTTTATTTGCATATTCGTTCTTCATCTGATTAGGATATCTATGTCAAGGAAAAGTCATGATTCTAGCTGTTTGAGACATATTATCATGGAGTGCGGACAACCATATTGTCGAGGAAAATTAAAATATGTAGTATATATTTAGATATATATTCAGAACAGGCATCAAAGATAGCGGACACCAGCAGTAAATAATTAAGATGGCTGGACAATATACAAAATAATACTAGGAAAATCAGTGAGCAAATAGAGCTCTATGAATCTCTCTTATTGTCAAATGTTATATAGTTACAATATGGAAAATTAAATAGTTTACGTTTGAACTTTTGCAAATGATTCTTTTGAAGGAAGTTATTACACTGCATTGCAGCCCAGGAGATAAGTGTCCTCAATTGAATAGAAGTTTGGCCAAATACTGTCCAGTTAAAGCGTTATTAACTTCCTTTAGCTCAGAGAATCTCTAGAAGGAAAATCTACAGCAGCCTAGATTAGAAACACATCATTGGTCAGGAGACAATAGTGAGTTCAACTATATATGTTGATCAATATCAGAGACAGTTTAAAATTTAAACATTACCTGGACTTCAGCTATGAGGCAAGATGCCTAACCTGCTTATTCTTCTCAATATACTTGGTATTCTCAAATACCTTGTTTAGAATGAAAAGAAAACTCACTTAACTGAACTCTGCTCATGTAAGAGTCAAAAACTTTCAGGAACTTACAGAGTAGTGATGCTAAGATTATGACTTATGCTCTAGCTTAGCCAGGTGAAATTATCACCTACCTGAGCTATCCTTCAAACACGTAATCAACATTACCCTGCCTTGCTATGCTTCAACAAGTGACCTTACCATCACTGTGCTCAGGTAAGTTCTATAAAGCAACTAAAAAAAATGCTGTCTGATGCAAGAGGAACCAAGAGAGAGGCGGAAAAAAAGATGAAACTTGGAAAGAACAAGAGAAGTATTAGAATGAGGACTCAAATTAAAGCAATCTGCTCAAAGACGGGGGGATAAAGGAGATGTTGAACCTATCCACAAAGAGCAAAGGTTATCCCTGAGCTAATTCAATCTGCAAAAGTATTTCAGGTGAGTAATAATACACAAACTCTCTGTGTGAGTGTATAGCTCACTTTGTTACAATTTCACAAGCAAGATTGAAGAATAAGACCCCGTCAAATGCTGGTTTTCCCATATGGGTTTCCAAGGTAAAAATCTGCTGTCTATGGTGCATTTAATTTCTCTGTTGTTGACTAATTGCTGTGCGCTTGATTAGTTCTGTTTTTGTCAACAAATTACTGGAATGAAATCAAACTAGTGCGCTGTATTGGGTGTAGTAACTAAATGCACCCACGCCATTATTATTTGACAGGGCATTCTAATTGTTGGGTCATTTGATTGTTGGTGTGCAACTTTTTACTGGGTAAATGCTGCTACAGCTGAATCTAATACTTGCTTAATAGCTAGGTAGATTCTACTGTTGAACCCTGTCTGTTCTCTTAGGCCACTACAATGATCCTTCAATTGTTTAATCATTGGGATTGGATCTTTTGCCTGTGTGCTGTGTGAATGCAGCCTCAGCCATCATTTGATTGAACTTGCCATTATACCTCATATGCATACATGATACAACCAATGTCCCTTCAGCATGTGTGTTCAGTACCTACAGCCATCCATAAATGATATTTGAAATTATAATTGGCTACGGTGAGAGGCAATGGCACTTTTGAAGGAATCACATCTTATACTGCCGAATAAATTTATGATATGCGCAGACAGGTGGAATTAGTGTTTGGTTCTGCACAGTTGGATAAACCAGAGTTGCAATAAGTGATTGGTACTGCACAGTTGGATAAAACAGAGTACATATACATGTATACATTCAATTGGCATTTGGTCTAGCATGCACCCAAATCTGTATTGGGGGTGTAATGGCTTGAATGCATGTTGAATGGCAGATATATGGGGGCGTAATTGCACATTCAAGCCAGAACCTAAGTTGCACTGAAACGGATACGGATACGGAGTTTGAAATGGATACAACAAATTTTCAACCAACATTGTTTCCACTTAGCAAGGCCTTGACTAACAGCTATATCTCTTGCTTAGATCAGAGCACACAATGTTGGCGAGACCAATGACTGATAGACACGCATCATCATTGTCTCTCTTAGGGTCATACCCACCTGGGTGTTCTTCGAGTATGCCCTACTAGGACTATTGTTATCTTGGGTTCCCAGCCCTCAAGAATACCGATCCTCTTGCCCACTCTTGTCTTGCATGCCCTACCACATCCTCAAAGAGTCTCGGATGCCACATGATTGCAAAATCCTCCATTCTTTCTTCCAAACTGAAGACAAGAATGTCATGTCTAACTCTCCCTCTTAACCAGGGATGAGTTCCAAGTTTCTCTTTACTCAGAAACTTGAATGAGTTCCTTTGCTCATAGGAACTTTCCAAAGCTCCCTCTTACCGAAGGACTCTGTCATTAGTGCTTTATAGGGTCTTCTAGTTGACTGACGATTCAAGACTTCGATGTCATCAATTTCGTCACATGTAGGGTTCAGCCATCCATCACTTTCCTCCGTCATGTCATTCCTTCTTTCCCAGAAAGTATCCTCCTTGCCTTTACATCTGGGGCTTCCTTTATAAGCTCATCTGTCTTCACTTTCCTTCAACAGTGATTGCTCTGGATCACAAGATACATAGTTGTAACATCCTTCACAACTTTCCTTTCCTTGATCCTGCACACATACCCAGACTTTTCCAAGAGGTCAAACCCCAAAAACATATTACATATTACATTTTGGTGATGGCCTTTTCCAATGACATCTTCTTGTAGGTATCCATCGTCCTGCACTCATGTTGACACATCTCCCAATGATATCTGTTGTCCAGGGTCCTCATCTGTTCAGACTTCCATCGAAGTCTTCACATCATTCTGGGAGGTTTCCTGGTCAAGAAATCCCGATCCTCTGCATGATGACTGCCATCATCATGGTTGCATGTTTAACAATCTCTTCCATCCTCATGTCTTCCATTCCTAGGAACTCTCATAGTTATTCAATGGTCATTAACTACCTCATACTACATTATGAGGACATATTATGTTGATTTCATCTAGTCTGACTTATGTCTTTCTGTATCCTTTCAGAGGAGGAGATATATTCCCTATTGAACATGTTTGATCTATTTTATCTGCAACCACATATCATGACATTACAATATCAAATGCAAATACAAATACAATCGTACATACCTTATTTTTCTTCCGTAATTTCCTGCAGCTTCCTTGATTGAAAAGATCTTCAATCCCTTGGTCTGCTCCATTCTTCATGTCATTGATGATGAGCCTCATCATTGGGTTTTTGAGAGCAAATCATGGCAATTTTTGCTAATTAAGGGCAGAAACTCGAATGAGACAAGGAGGAGAGATTGTAGGAGGTAGATCCTCCTCATTTACTCCTCATTCATTCGAATATTCCTCCATCAAATCACACTAGCTCAGAGTTGCAAGCAGCCGAGTCATGAAGATCAAAAGGCAACCAAGCCAGCGACAATTAAAGAGCTAGTTCATCTTGAGTTTGGGAGCCAATCCTCCCTAGATTTAAGGAAGTCGTTGGAGACTTCAATTGTATAAATAAGGAGGCCTAGAGCCTCATTAGAATTCGAATTTTTGATGTAAAAGCACTAAGCATTTTTCAAGTTCAAGACTTGTGTAAGACATTGTTATGTAATTTTCTGCTATGATAATGAGGATGAGCATTTCCTTGATCCAGCACTAAGTTGACTCAGAGGGCTGAAGCTCTTGGGTTAGGGCCCAACCCTAGCAGCAAAGGCTCCTCTTATTGTATTTGTATGCTTAGTTGATTTCATAGATTAATGGTTGAATTGTCTTTAGTATTATTTCATTGCAAGTAGTTGTGGATTTGATTAGTTTGCTTCCATTTGTGCATTACTTTAACAGTAGCTTAGCAAGATAAAGGAATATCAAAAAGTTGTTAATAGATGGATTTGGCCTCACTCCTCCCTTCAGGGACCATGGTTTGAGGAAAGAACTCCTCTGCAACCCCAAAAAGACAAAATTCTGATTTCTCATGGAATTTAGGGTTTTTTGTTACTTAGGCCAGCATTTTACTAGTTTTCAAGGATAGGATTTAGTTGTCATTTATGATATCTCCAGCCTTGCATTAGATCTCATAAAGGTTTCACATTATTCTACAAGTTTTCCCATGCATGAAATAGACAACTAAATAATGAAATTCTGTTTTTCTTTAGTTAATTGAGCATCTTTCTTGTTTAACATGATTCATGGATAAATGTCAATGATTGATGCCATGTAGGAGTTTCAGCGGTGCAGAGAGATTTCATGGCCAACAACCCCATACTATCATCATCCATCCATGGTTATCACTTTTTCCACTAAATCCCTCACCAAATTCATCATTCCATAAGAACATTTCTCCAAGCTTGTTGAGCAAATCCAACCATCTCACAAACTCTTTTTTGAGCTCTGAAGGAGTCCTAGCCACTTCGTTGCCTCATTTCTCCCACCATTCACCTTCCCTAAGCCCTACACCACCTTCCAAATCCCTCCTCTTGCTCTCTGTCGGATCCTATAGGAGCATTAGGACATCCTGTAGAAGGCCTTAGGACATCCTGTAGGTCGACCTTTAGTGGCCTGTTTTGAGGCTGAATTGTGGAAAAAGCATCTAGGAAGATAGGAGAAGACCCCTATTTGCCTCCCAAGCCATCTGACGATTCACCATCATCCCTAATCCACCTACCACATCACCAAGAGAAGTTAGCATTCACATTTTCACACAAAAAAGACAAAAAGGAAAAAGAGTTATTGTGTTCATTTACATGCACAGCAGTTGAATATTTGGATGTTTCAAATTGCATGTCTAGGATAGCAGGATTACACACATGTTAACTTAGCATTCTTTTAAAGCAAAGCCTCTTAGCAGTAGTTAGATGAATGGTGTGTTTAAGCATTTGATTTCAGTCTTTCCTTATGTTGGAATTTCTAAGTCTAACCCATTAGAAACCCTTCATGTACTTTACTGATTTATTCCTACCTACTTGTTCTATTAATCAACAAGTTATTTACCATGTAAATACTGGAAATAAATAGAATTACATGCTCAACACATTACAGATCATCAAATGAAGGAAACAAAAAAAGCACACAAGTGACACCATTGTTTTTGGACCAATGTCCTCGAAAAAACCCAATGCGAGAAAATTGGCGCAACTATCTGAGGTTTTTAATTATGAAGCAGTTTCAGAATACAATCTGGGTGCCAAAACCGGCTCACCCAACAAAGAATAATCTCGGCAGTAGTACCTCTCAGTAGGAGACAGATGTTCCGGCTAAAACCCCCGATAATCACTCTTGCAGCTTCACAGCTCCAATCTGCCCCACGAAACCCTAGCGTCAGCCTCTAGGGACAGCGTCAGCGCTTTCTAGCCCAGTGTTTGCCTAGCGTAAGTCTAGCTTGGCCTGCGTTAGCCTCTGGAGGCACTGCGTCAGCCCTCTGGCCCTCTACATCACCCACGCTGGCCCTCTAAGGCACCGCGCAGCTCCTGGATGCCTCTGCGTGAACCCCGACTGGCTCTGCGTGAACCCCTGGCTGGTTCTGCGTCCCTCACTCTCGGCTACTGTGCTGATCCTCCAGGTGCTATCTCTGCCTCTCTGCTTCTGTATTCACTGCCCCTCAGCTGCATCTCTGATCACTCTCTCGACTTCCTTAGAAAACACAGCCCCAGAAAGTCGAAATCTTGATCAACTTGATGTGTTCTCCAAGTGACCCTCAAGCCTCCTCTTATACTTTTCTCGTTGACAAATCAACGGCCGAGATTAAGTCCCTAATCAACGGCTAAGATTAGATCTGGCTTGATTCATGACTTTTGGAACCATTCTAACACAGTTTATATTAATTCACATTAATATTTTTTTTTCTCTAGTTTGCCTTGGGACTCCATTAAAATATTAATTATTTTTAATATCTCCCAAACTGTTTAGAATCTGCCCAAACCCTTTCTGGGTATTGGAGATCTCATGTGCCTTAGCCTCTCCACCAATTTTCGTGGCTAGAGCACATCTGATGCTACCCCAAATCAACACCTTACTACAATAGACAAGATTTCAGTTAAGTGCAAATTTCCCTTTTTTCATTGGTAATCAAGCTTCTTCTAAATCAATAGAAGGCTGGTTTGAGAAACCATAGTGGTCTATCGCCAGCTTAGCAGTGACAGAGCGGATTCATCGCATCTACTTGTGTATACAGCACTGTCACCTTCAAGTTTGTACGAACCCTGGGTTGATAAAGTAAAGTTGGTAGTCCCAAGAGTTGCAGCCTAAGTTGCACGAAACAGGGAAACGGGTACGAGTTTCCAAAACGGGAAGCGATATGAAACGCGACCTCCCCAAATTTTGGAAACGGGGAAACGCAGATATATA
>APFE031399916.1:80582-94577 GCA_000404065.3 Pinus taeda
TTTCATGGTAATGAGTTAAAAATTAAGTAAAAGGATGAAAATGAAAAATAAAGGAGAATATCACTTTTACTTTAAGAATTTAACATTACCATGAACTGCATATCAACACTAGGGCAAAGTTCACTTTTATAACTTTAGACAGGCATCTAAAAGCAACTAGAAGTCACTAAGATAACCTAAAAATAAATTAGAAAACAAACTAAATTTTCTTTTTTTAAAACACAAGTAAAAAGCTGAAACGTGAGTCGTACGGCCCTGAAGCGCGTTTCAGGCCGTACTGGTTACATTTCAGTTTCGTGAAATGTGGCAGTACGGCCTGAAACGCGTTTCAGGGCCATACCAAACGTGTTTCAGCGTTTCGTACCCGTTTCTATACGGAAACGCCCCCTTGCCCTACGTTTCCTGCAACATAGGTTGCAGCATTCTTGCTGCAATATTGGTGCTCATCAATTGAACCACCAACTCATGAGTTCCAAGAGTTGGAATTTCTGATGAGACATTCGCTACCTTCCTGGACTAGGAGATTCTCTGCTGAGATCCTTCAGGGTCTAGTACATCCCCATCTGGCAAATGTTTCCTTTGAATGACTTCTTGCTTTTCTTCAAATGTATAATGAGATTCCCAAGAGCTATGTTCTTCATGATTCCGTATGAGCTCTTGATGCCACAATGCATCTTACTATGTTCATATTTGTAGGGACTTCTAATAGGATCCTTTCGAGAGGGATACCATCTCATCCATAGTGGAGATCCATTACTCCCTCTTTCCCTCGATCCTTTCCTCAACTTTCTCCATCTGTTAGGCAATCTTTCCATAGTACTAATCTTTCCTCTGCCTATTTGCACTTATATGTATCCTATCATTTTGTCTTTCTCTATCTGACATAGAGACCACAAACTATTGATCGAGGTAACCTTCTTGTTTATGGACATCTGTTACCTTGCTTATCAATATCGGTATCAATGATGATTATTTTCCCAGATCTCTCCATTGATATTTCATGAAGATATTTCTTCACTCTTTAGCACCTTCTGCACTAATTTCAGAGAGTATATCCCTTTGTGTCTCCTTTCTTTCTTCATAGAACCTTAAGAGTTCTCATGACTTCAAAGGAGACCTTGAGGTACTGACTTCACTCCTTCATGAGGATTCTATCAATCCTACTGCAAGAACTTTGTCTAACGCACAGATCTTCTTGCACTGATGAAGTCAATAAACCAAAACTTGATTATAGAATAAAAGATACTTGATACATGAAGACAGGATCTTCACCTTGATCATGTTGGCTGTAAAGATATTGATGCTTCCTTTGGATAGGATCCTTGTTGAAGCTTATCTTCAAACCTTCAAAATGATTGTCCTGAATATCTGATCCTTGCAGCATCGATTTGAGGTTGATTGTGATGATGTAGAGATCCATCAATAGGTATAATTATGGTTGTGGCAGCGAACACCTTCATTCTTTATTGACTACTATCCATACAAATCATGTTGTAGATGATCTGCTTCTTTTTATGGGAATCTGGGTTGTTCTTTGAAAAGATCAATCACTGAAATGTTGAGATCATGCCAAGGTTGTTGCTATAGACTAGACTTTGACTTTAGACCTCCAAAACCCTTGTTGTAGATGACTGTAGGTGTGGATTGCTTCTTGGATTGTCTCCTTGATCAACCATCCTTGTGTTTTCCATACTATTGTAGATTGACCCTTTGATCTAGGATTTGATCGAGGTATAGCATTTTGGTTTGCTATGCTTGCATGTCCCTTTTTCTGCCCTTCCTTGGCTACCGAACCAATCCCTCTGATACCATGTTGAAGAATCTAGGGTTGTCATATTAAGGTGATTCTTCTTTGACATGATAACAATTTGTAAAGGATTTATACAATTTATATTAGTTCAATGTTTCATTCATTATTAGTATGTGTGTATGTTAACTTCATCAAACTACTATCAAAAAGAAAAGAGACAAGAATACAAATGTTTGGCTTTCTACTAGGGCCAAAACCTCTCCCTCTTGGAGAGGAAAACCCATGCATAAATTCTTCTTATAGAAATTTCCTTGACGAATACCAAGACCATGACCCTTGACATATCTTGTCTCTCCAAGACCAAGCCACCAACCCTCTTTGTGTCACTGTTGAGATCATTATCTTTGCTGCACCACCAAGGTCATCACTGTTGTACCATCCTGATCTTTATTACTGCTGCAACATCCATTGTTGCACCTTCACCGAGATCCTCATCGTGACAATGACATCTTAATATGCATGACTGAGAGCTACAGTTAGATCCACTGAAAGCATGATTGTTTTCTCTATATGCATTTTGTTACACTGAGATCATAGTTCAAGTTGCTTCAGAGATCATTGAGACTGTGGTTCTCTCATGCACTATGATCTTTACTGAGACAGTGAATGTGTTCTCCATGCACAGGACTTTCATTCTAATCTCCAATGAAACAGAGACTGTGATGTTATCCCTCCACCCAGATCAGCGTCATCAAGCTATCACTGAGGTTACAAGGTAACCAAGATCCCATACATATTTGAAGTTGCAAGGATGCTTGTCTTCTTGTAACGTGGATCTTAGACCCATATCCATTTGAGAGTTGATTCATAGGTATGTCATGATCATTGGTTCTATTGTTGTGACATATTTACACAGATCTGTATACCAAAACAAAGACGCTGAGGTTGTAATCGCAGAAGTATACATGCTGTGTCTCTATCCACAGTATTACCCATCTTAGGGCTTCTCCTTCCAGTGACAGGTATGCCGAGATTGTTCAAAACCCAGGCTAGTCCTTACACGAGATTATTCTGCTTCGTTTAACCGAGGTTATGATTGCACCTAAACCCCAAATGAGGTGCAGTCAAACCCTAACTGCGACTATGCTTCTCCACACGAAATTTCAGAGCAATCCAAAAATTTTCTTATGTGATTTTCGTTGACCCTTCATGGGTATTTGTAGTGGTTAGCCTCCTTTATTGAGCCGACATACATTCATGAACTGAAGTGTCCTTGTATCAAGCCGACATAACTTTCATTCATATTTGGAGCCAACATGAAGTATTCTTCCTTGTTTTCCAATTGCAGACTTTGGTAAGTTTGTCTTTGAGGCATTGATCTTGGTCTTGAAGAGTCGTTACACAACTTTGAAGACTTGTACATATTTACATGAACTCATAAAGAGTTTCTATACACATGTCATGACTCTTATAATAAATCCTAAAGACATCAAGAAGAAGTATTTTACCTAGAGACACTTCTTGCTAATGAAACCCATGTAGCAAGATTACAAAAATAAATTATTTAGTTTTATTACATCAAATACAAAGATCATGTCATTATGAAGACCGAACCTAGTTACACTTTCTTCAATAGCTGAGAACAAAGCTAATAAAGACAAGGAAACACAAACAGTTATCAAGTTAATGAGAATTAACATATTCATTGCCCTACTGAATTCTCAACTTGGTATCAGAGCTAATGTTATCTAAGGGCATCATGAAGATCCCCTCTACAATGAAGAAGTTCATCAAGAAGATCGCAAGCCATCTCAAGAAAGGTATCAAGGAAGCATGGAGTCTCTTAGTTTCCTCAACAAAAGTATCAACCAAAGAAAAGGATGAAGGTCTCTTCTCGATGTTGATTTGTGGTAGCATTAGATGTGCTCTAGCCATGAAAATTGGTGGAGAGGCTAAAACACATGAGATCTCCAAGACCCAGAAATCGTTTGAACAGATTGTACCAGTTTGGGAGATATTAAAACAATTAATATTTTTAATGGAGTTCTTAAGTCTAAACTTAGGAAAAATAAAATATTAACGGGTATTAATATAAAACTGGGTTAGAAGTTTCCAAAAGTCATAGATCAAGCCAAATCTAATCTTAGCCATTGATTAGAGATTTAATCTCGGCCATTGAAGGACCAATGAGAAAAGTATAAGAAGAGGCTTGAGGGTCAGTTGGAAGATACACCAGAGTGATCAGCCATTCGACTTGTTAGAGTGAGATTGCTAAGCAAAGTCGGATCAGTGATAAGCAGCGAGGGGTAGTGAGTACTGGGCGGAGAGGCAGTGACAGTGTCAAGAAACCAACGCAAAAGTAGAGAGTGAGAGGCAACAGCCAGTTTAGGCCATGTAGAGACAACGCAGAGGCCAGAGAGATTGCGTCATCCACGCAGAGAGCAACTAGAGTGACGCAGAGGGTCCTAGAGGCTGTGCAATGCCTCAAAGGGCTGACACATAGAGGTTTGAGGCTGACGCAAGGCAGTGGGAGGCTGACGCAAAGGCCAAAAGGGCTAGCGCAGAGCTTTAGAGTCGTTGGAGAGGGTTTCGTGGGATAGGTATTCTGAATACTCATTCCCGAACAGAGAGGTATTGCTGCTGTGTATTTTTCTCTGTCGGGTGAGCTGGTTAGGCACCCAGTTGTACTCAAGGAAATAATACACAGTAATAAACCCTCATAATAGTTGCACCAGTTTTCCCGCATTGGATTTCTTCAAGGACATTTGTCCAAAAATAATGGTGTCACTTGTGTGTTTGTTTTCTTTCAGCTAATGATCTATAGATGTTGTGATTGTATTGTGTTTATTTCGGTATTTAAATGTTTTAAATAACTTGTTCAAAATTTACAAGTAGAAGAAATAAACTAGCAGAACACAGAGTAATTTTCTAACAGATAGACTTAGAAAATTCACCATGGTATCAGAGCGTAGTTACAGATCACAGGAGAGCTGAAGGCATCAGCTAAGCACAGCAGTTGCAGTAGAATCAACTGTCCCAAGTGACAGAGGTTGATCCGTGCAGAAGCGATAGAGGAAGGGTTGACGCAGAGGGACTATGTCATCAGGCCGGGCCAGAGAGAGGCCAACGCAGAGACTAAGGAGAGCAGAGAGAGACTCACGCAAAGCCATGCAAAGACCAGGAGGGTTGACGTAGTGGCTGAGGGAGTTGTTTTTGCCAATGTCGGGATTGCGTAGAGCCTAGAGGCTCATTCCTTCAATTGCTAGGGCATAGGAAGTTGTGGGCAGTTTGCGGGAGCGAAGTTGGTAGGGTACTGTGGTCAGAACAGTACCTAACAAGGCAAAACCAAGGTAGAGGGAGTTGTTGCCGAAGCAATTTCTAGCCAAGAAATCTAGATCAGTGTTGTGGGTGCACAGACGATCGGAGAGGAGCGACTTGACGATTGGCATTAGGATTTCTAGGAGGGAAATCAGGACTCAGAGGGAGTCTAGCAGAGAACTTCCAGGTGGGAAGTAGAGAGACTCGACAGGAGTCGAAAGGATAACTTCCAGAGCGAAGAAGAGAGACTCGAAGGAGTCGACAAAAGAGCAGCGAGATGGTCATGAATGGACTGAGAGATCAAGACAGGTTGGACGAAACGTCCAACTTTGTGGTCTAGAAGGCCAGGATCTTGTCCATTCTAGATAGACATCGCATCAAGGGCTTCAGCTTAAGAGTAATAGTTATCCCAGTTGACCCGGTAGCTAATGAGAAGTACGAGGAGGCAATGGCCAAGGCAAAATGCATCATCCTTGATGGGGTCAAGGATCATGTGGTCCAACATATTGCCAAGAAGGAGACAACAAAGGAAATGTGGGACACCTTGAGACCTTGTACCAACATACTTCTGTGCAGAGGAAGATGTTACTTGAGAATCACCTATGGTCATACCAGATCAAGAAGGGAGAGCAGATAGATCTCTTCCTCGGTCGGTTGAAGGAGATTAGGACCAACTAACTTCCATAGGGGCCACACTGGATGAGGAGATGATGGTAAGGACCGCACTTAACGCAGTCTCCGAGGATTGGGAGACATTTGTCCAGAGTATACTGGGTAGGGCAGATCTTCTAGATTGGGAAGAATTGTGGGCGGCTCTTCACCAAGAGGAGATGAGGGGATTGAGCAAGACGAGGAGTAGCGAAAAAGGAGTCAGGATCAAGAAGGAAGAGGAAGAGGAAGAAGGACCTCTCCAAGGTCAAGTGCTTCCATTGTGGGGAACTGGGTCATTATGCAAAACAGTCTCCAAGGAAGAAGAGTAAGGGAGAGGCTTCTCACTCTAAGGCAGCGCCAACAAAGGCAGAGAAGGAGGTTGAAGAGGATGACGATTGTACCATGAGTGCTCATGTACCTCTAGAGAAAAGGTGGGGAGACATCGAGCTATAGTTAGGAGGACTACAGGCGATGAGGGGCAGGATCCTTGAGGTACCCAACCTCTTGGATTATGCCTTGCTACGGGAGCCAGAGTAGCAGGATTAGCGGATGTTGGTAGAGATGAATGCGAATGAAGCGACAGAGAGTGATACAGTGCAGTAGTCCCTGCGCAACACGAGGTTAGCAGGCTGCAACAGTGCAAGAGGCACGGAGAGTGTTGCACCAGTGCACGATGGCACAGAGAGGTATGCAACGGTGCCAGATGTAGGGAGTTGTTGCAGTAGCGCATAGGTCAGTAGAGGGAGCACTTGATAAAGGTAGAGGGAGCTTCAGCATCGGGAGTGTTTCTAGCCTGACAGGGATGTCAGTAGTCGGGTGCATCAATTACTTACTTCTCAGTAACTGAGTTGCAATGCAATAGTGGTTAGTAGTAGCACGATGCAGCATGATTAGAGGGGGTTGCAGTGCAAATTCAGTGTTGGGAGGTTGGACCAACAGCAGCATAGATGCAGAGCGAGTTTCCGTACAGATGTAGCAGTGGGAGTGGCAGGGCCATGGGCAGCAGTACAGGATGCAATAGTGTAGAGGATGTTGGGCAGGGAGGCCTAGCATCAGCACAGATACCGGTGCCGAATAATCAGTGTGATGCTCAGTGTGGAATATTACTAGAGCACATTCCTCGCTAAGAGGGAGTGTTGATTTGTGGTAGCATTGGATGTGCTCTAGCCATGAAAATTGGTGAAGAGGCTAAAACACATGAGATATCCAAGACCCAGAAATGGTTTGGACAGAATGTACCTGGTTTGGGAGATATTAAAATAATTAATATTTTTAATGGAGTTCCTAAGTCTAAAATTAGGAAAAATAAAATATTAATAGGTATTAATATAAAATTGGGTTAGAAGGTTAAAAAAGTCGTGGATCAAGCCAAATCTAATCTTAGCTATTGATTAGAGATTTAATCTCGGTCGTTGAAGGACCAACGAAAAAGTATAAGAAGAGGCTTGAGGGTCAGTTGGAAGATACTCCAGAGTGATCAACCATTCGATTTGTTAAAGTGGGGTTGCTAAGCAAAGTCGAATCAATGATCAACAGAGAGGGGCAGTGAGTACTGAGCAGAGAGGCAGTGACAGTGCCAAGAGACCAGGGCAGAAGCAGAGAGCGAGAGGCAACAACCAGTTCAGGCCACACAGAGACAACGCAGAGGCCAAAGGGACTACGTCATCCACGCAAAGAGCAGCTAGATTGACGCAAAGGGTCCCAGAAGCTACCCAATGCCTCAGAGGGCTGACACAAAGAGGTTAGAGGCTGATGCAGGGCAGCAGGAGGGCCATCACAGAGCTTTAGAGTCGTTGGAGAGGGTTTTGTGGGAGAGGTTTTCTAAATACCTGTTTCCGAATAGAGAGGTATTGTTTCCGTGTATTTTTCTCTGTCGCGTGAGCTGGTTAGGAACTCAGTTGTACTCAAGCAAACACTGCATAATAATAAACCCTCAAAATAGTTGCACCGAATTTCCCGCATTGGGTTTTTCCAGGGACATTTGTCCAAAAATAACGATGTCACTTATGTGTTTGTTTTCTTTCAGCTGATAATCTGTAGATATTGTGGTTGTATTGTATTTATTTTGGTATTTAAATGTTTTAAATAACTTGTTCAGAATTTACAAGTAGAAGAAATAAACTAGCAGAATACAGATTAATTTTCTAAGGGATTGACTTAGAAAATTCAACATTCGGCTCTCTCTGGCACATTCCAAGATGAAGACATTGGGTAATTGATAGTGGTGCATCAAGGCACATGACTGGCCATTCCAAACAATTGAAGACCTTATCAAAAGAAAAATCCACTTATTCAGTGGAACTTGGAGATAACAAGAGCTATCTCGTAAAAGGTATTGGATCGACCTCTATAAAACTAGAGGATGGAAGCAACACTCACCTCAACAACATTCTATTTGTTCTACGTTTGCACAAGAACTTACTTTCCATTTCAAGTTTAGAGGATAAAGGTGATAGGGTGGCTATCATTGATGGAAAGGTCATTGTATGGAGTAAAGACTCAATTATAGATCAAGCTAAAGTTATTGGCATTCGAGAAGGAAGACTGTTAAGTTTAGGTATGTTCTATGCTTAGAGCAATTTATTTCAATTTTCAAAGTTAGCTCAATAACTTTTCTAGATTAGCAATCACATCAGCATTAAGGTAAACTGCAGATAGAACATAAACATAAATCGCAGAAGACAAGCCAATACAAGAGGACACAAGATGTGGCGCTAGCCAAGGACAAACCCCAATGTGGGGAAACCCTTGATCAATTCTTCTTATATGATCTTCAATAGTTCAGCAGAGAGAGAGAGAGAGAGAGATAGTACATTTACAGCAGAAGTCAACACTTTGACTTTCTAGATAAGAGAATATATCATCTCTACGTGAGATCAGTTGAAGACATGCTACTTCAACTAATCCTCCAAGGTGACTCCTTCACTTATCATTGTGTTGCATCTCATCCATGTGTTGCACCTCACCGTGTTGCACAGTGTTGCACTCATCATCACAGTGCTGGACCTAATGACCATGTTATGCACTTCATGTTCCTGCTCCTGTCACTGTGCTTCTCCAATCACTGGGTTGTTCTCATCCCGGATCTGCACTCTATGTTGCAATCATCACTGCATTCAGTCATGTAGTTGCATCATACATAGTGTTGCACCCTTTTTATATTATGCTACATTGCTACCCATCACTGTATGCTGATAGCACTATGTTGTACTAGCTGTTGTCCCATAATATGTCTAGCTACACCAACATGCCCAAATAGTCCAATTAGACCATGTTGTCATTTGTTTGCATAGTTGTTTGTTGCACAACTGGTTAGGGCACTTGCAGCAGCCCTAGTTTCATCCCATAGTCAACAAACTAACCCTTTAAGCGTTGTGGCATACCCTCATCGGTCTCCTCCTCACCCGCGCTGCTTGCTTATGGTGTTGTCCACCCTTGATAGCTCTCACACAGCCTCTAGTTGTGTGCTATGGCTTACGGCCTAGCACAATAAATTGTTGTAGCAACAAACCTCCGAAAATGTGCCAAAATAACTTCCAAACAGCAACGTGTTTGACCCTCAGGAACTCGGCCTAACAGTCAGCCTTCTCGGCCCTCTTCACAACAAACTTGGATCCTGATTATATCACTGTTCCAGCCCTAAGACTATCGCACTTACCTCAACCACTCGGCCTCCTATAGCAGACTTCGAATCCCTGTTTTTCCACGTTGTCCAGACTCTAGGTTGTTGCGGCTAGGGTATATCCATATCACCCTTAGGTAGGGCAGCATATGGCCTCCTCTAGTAGCTGGTTAGGGCCTTCCCTTTGCTATGGATTAGGGCTCCCCTTCGCTGTGAATTAGGGCCTCTTAGATCTGCATCCAAATCTCCTACAGGTCTGCGGCTAGGGCTCTCCTAGATGACCCTTCTTTAGGGTTGCGTAGAAGGCATCTCCTCTAGACCTCCTCTTCCACCAAAAACCCAAAACAAGTGGAGAGTGAGATCACAAGAGATGAGTGTTAAATGGCTTGAAGTCCTCCTTTATTTATACTAAAACGTTGAGCACAAGTGGGGTTTATTTGGTTGCTGGCCGACCTTGACGAATGTCCATAACACTAATAAATTCATATCTCCATGAATACTTATCGGAATCGGATGATCTTTAGATCAATCCTACACCTCTCGATGAGAGGGATGCAAGAAAAATATCAACTGCCATAAATAAGATGACCCACATGAAGCTAGTTGCCAATTTTAACACTCCCTCTCAACTAGGGAGAACTCCATGATCCATATCTCTGAGTGTACTATCTCTGCCATCAGTGCCCTGCACTGCACTACACTGCTCTAGTCTGTAAACCATGAAGAAGAAGAATTGATCAAGAATGTCTCATACCATTCTCTACTGACCCAGGATCAATTTCATCTTATTGACCCTAAGTCAGTTTTATTGATCCCAGATCAATATCACAAGAGAGTGTCTCAAACCACTCATATTGATCCCAGATCAGTTTTGTTGGTTCCAAACCAATGGAGGTCATCCTAGCATAAGGAGTACGGTAGATACAACGATGCGTCCATTGATAGTACTACTATGGTCCCTAACCCCATTTCCCTGCTCATTGATAAGATGAGAGGTACTTCCCATGAGTCCCAGACTGCACGGGTACGATGCCTCGACAGGAGAACTAATCATTTAGTCCCACAGGAGAACGAATCATCTTGTCCACAGTCACCACGAGAGAACTAATCATCCCAGCCCACAGAAGAGCTAATCATCATGTTCCATAGTTGCCATGGGAGAACTAAACATCCCAGCCCACAAGCAAACTAATCATCCTGTTCTATAGTTGCCACGGGAGAACTAATCCTCCCGGCCCACAGGAGAACTAATCATCCTGTTCCATAGTTGCCACAGAACTAATCATCCTAGCCCATAGGAGAACTAATCGTCTTGTTCCATAGTTTCCACGAGGTATCACAAGGAAAGGTTGAACCTGTCTCATGTACATAGCACACCACCAGGGGAGGGTGACTCACCCAATAGTCATATGTCGCTCCAGTAAGTACCCCAAGTCCTCTAGAGCTCCCAGAGCTCAGTGCATGCAACATGTAGGACCCTTATATAAAGGCCTGTCAACGACTCCAAGTTGTTCGGGAAAATCACAGATTTGACCTTTCCCGGGGCTTTGACAAAGTGTCTGCAACCTATACATCAATCTCAATGCAATGGAGCCTCCTCGCTCATCGACTTACCATATCCCAAATAAGGTAGCATCTGATGTCTATCTGTTGGAGCAATCATCGAATACGGGATTCCTCAATAATCGAATCCCCCCTAGTTGTCACAAAGAATCACAGGGGTATTCATCATGTTTACAAACAGCTCACTGAAGAGCTTCCACAACCAGGCAACTTCAAACGAGATCATACTCGTAGCTATGTATTTGGTCTCAGCGGTGCTTATAGCAACCGACTTCCGCTTCTTGTCCATATCATTATATCGAAGCAGAATATAGAGAGAATCAACACTAAGAAGCGCTCTTGAGATCCTCCACACTTCCTGCCTAGTCAACATTCGAACAATCATGCAGCTTTATATTTCCGGCAGTGTATCTCAATCCATGAGAGATTGTGCCCCGAAGACATCTCAGAAGATTCTTGGCACCAATCCAGTGAGGCTCAACCAAATATGAGCTCACCATGCTAACTGAAAGACATATATACGGAGGGAAGTTCACCAAGAACATCAATGCAAATGAGTTTATGAAGCTCAGAGGCATTTTCCAAATTTGGTCAGCCATCACCACCATATAACTTCTAAAAGTTGAGATCCTCGATGTAGTCATGGGCTTGCAATTTACCATTCCATATCTGGAATCCAACTCCCTCTTACTTCTGCAAGTGAGAGGGTCTGCACCTATCAGAAATAGGTCGTTTCTTAGAAGGTGCCGGTATGAGAGGTCTATCATCCACAACCTTCAAACAATGGTTTGGATCAGCGTCACTTTTAGTGAATCTCAGCTTCATCAGACAGCTATCAATCCTCTCATATTAGGCCCGGGGTGTTTTACTTCAAGCCATAAAGGGCTTTCTTCCACCTGTATACATGAGACTCCTAATCATGAATCTCAAACCCCTCGGGTTGTTCCAAACCTGTGGACCTGCTACATGAGGGGAATGGTCCCCTTGTAAGATTTTCCATTGGTACATCTCAGACATGTACCTTCATGCTCTTCTTGAATTCAAGTATCCAAGTACCATCTAACTCACATCAGTTTGGGGCCTCATAAAGTAGATCTCAGGTGTTATAGATGAGATATGTCATGATCCCCAATGGACCATCCTACAACTTGACACAAATTGCCAACCCTGAACCCATGAGTAAAAGCATCTTTGAAATTTTCATTTTCAAACATGTACCTTTCCATCGATGAATACCACACTATAACCTTTGACTTCTGTTGACTGCTGGAGTAGCACCTGACGATTATGTGACGACTCCATGCCCAAGGATGATCCAGAGGACACTTGTACCATCAGATGTCATCAGTCAACAGAGTTTTTTAACTCTCCTTCTATCTTCTCATCATATTTCTTCTTTGTACCCAGATTCCACACCCTACGGGGAATTGTAATAAGTGATGCTAGTATGATGTTTCTTGAATTTGTAACAGGCCTAGGATGTGGGACTCGATCAGCAAACGAGTACACCTTGGAGTGTTTTTTATCCGGTGAATTATCCCTTTCTTTTCCCTTCTTTTTCAGAAGGGGATAATTCTCTAGATTTTTTCACTCGTGCACACCCCAAAGCCGAGGTGATGGTTTGAAGATTGAGCCCCTGACACATCTTAGTGTCTAGGGTCGATGTATATTACCATACTAGATCACACGAAAAGTTTCGTGGAATTTGGCTAGGTCTAAGTAGGATTTTTAATAGTTAAAAATTTCCCGCAAAACGGAATTTTTTAAATATTTTTTATATAAAGGCATAAATAAGTGGCCTTAGGAGATGTCTGGGGCGTATGACCAGTCAAAATTCATCCTCAGAGGCCCAGCATTCTCCTAGAGCCAACTTTGGGGATCAAAAAATGACTCAGAGTCCCTCAAAAGGCAATTTTTCCAGTGACAGTGGCAAAAATGAAGAAAAAATTCAAAAAAATGAATAATTGGAAAAATTTAAAAAATTTTCCAAAGTCAAAATAAGTCAAATTTTGACATGGAAGTCAAGCAGATGATCGAGGATGATGTGGCAAGCAATGTGGGGCCCACCTCAAGTCAAAGTTTCAGCAGTCAGTCAAAGTCAAAGAAAGTCAACTCAAAGTCAAAGTCAAAGCAAGTTGAAGTCATGAGGCAATGAAATTTTGACTTATTTATCAGGTTGAAAAAATTATTATTTGAATCAAATATCATAATGTAAATGTTTAAAAAGAATTAAGTGGGTAGGGACCCACCTCAGCCATCCATGAAGTACCCAGCAATTAATTTGAAGTCCGTACGAAATCCGTACGCATGGTCCTCAGCATTTCAACGTGGGCATATAAAAGTTAACGGAGGCCAGCATTTACATTGGCAGTTTAAACGAATATTATGTGGGCAGTCAACAGCATAACAGGGCAGTCAAACAGTCCGTACGCAGCCCACTCAGCAAGTTTAACAAATCAGCAAGTGTGTTGGCAGCCAGCAACGTGGGTCAACAGAAAATAACTCAGCAATTTAAATAGCATTTGCTCAGGCAGTTTAACGCAGATTTAAAGGGAGCCTACAGCAGTTTAAACAACAGTTTTTAAACGTGAGATGGACAGCAGTTTCACATGTTCAGTCAAACAGCAGTTCAAGGGCAGTTAGCTTTAGAAATTAAACAGTCAACTCAGCCACTTGTCATGGTCTCTTAGCATTGGGATTGTCATCAAGCCACTTGTCATTTCTTTTCTTCATTGGGATCTTCACCTGATTGCCATTTGTCATTGGAATTTGCCTTGGGATTGTCTCCCATTTTCCTATTTATATGAGCCTTGCGCTCTGATTGTATATCATAGAACGAGCTATTGGGCTGGCGGAGACTCTGCCAGATTTTGTACTCAGCATTTACATTAATAAATAAAAGTCTTTGGGGTTACCAGCTTCTCTTGTGGTGCATGCCTTGGTACATGAGGTATACTTGTGTCGTTTAATATTCATGTGATTTTCATTTGCTATCTAGTTGTTTTTTCATTTTTCCTGAAGGCACTATTGTCTAGGGAGGAGAGATTTGCAGCTATCTCAAATCTCTTCTGGGCTTGGTATATCTTGTACA
>APFE031399916.1:97877-110690 GCA_000404065.3 Pinus taeda
TAAATGAATCGAGTTACCCTCATTCAATTGAGGGGTAACATTCCCTACACCCTTTCCGGGATAGGTGGCATCAGCTCCAAGTATAATCCCATGATTGTTTCCATCTCTACCAAATTAGAGAGAGCACCCTTATTTCTGATGAAGTGCCTTGAAGCACTATAATCGATAAGCCAAATTCCCAAAGAATCTGAAGGAGAGGGCCAATACAAGATAGCGCTTCTTTATCTTATTAGAAACAACATTTGATTCTTCATACCTGGGATTCCTTGCTTTCTGTGAAGAGCCGGTCGTTTCCTTGATGATCTGTATTACCTGTCATTCCTCTAATCATTGAAGATGATCTCGGATTGATTGTTATCATCATCAAGTGACGTGTCCCTGCCATTCAGACACTCCTTCGCATAATGGTCGAACTTATTGCAACCAAGGCATCTTCCTTTCCTTCCACCCTTAGATCTGATCTTTCCATTGAAGTGATCTTTAGGTAGGCCATCAAAAACTTCTGTTGCACCATTCTGATAATATTCTTTGCTTCGACCTCACCCTCGGTGAATTTGAAGAGGGATGAGGAATCCACTGATCCTTTTGCTCTTTCCCAACTCTCTTCGGTGATTGCTCTTTCACTCTTGCTTGGGCTTTGTCTTCACCTCAGCTCCAATACCATGTTTAGGTGTGTTCTATGCTTAGAGCAATTTATTTCAATTTTCAAAGTTAGCTCAATATTTTTTCCAGATTAGCAATCACATCAACATTAAGGTAAACTGCAGATAGAACACAAACATAAATCGCAGAAGACAAGCCAAGACAAGAGGACACAAGATGTAGCACTAGCCAAGGACAAACCCTAATGTGGGGAAACCCTTGATCAATTCTTCTTATATGATCTTCAACAGTTCAGCAGAGAGAGAGAGAGATAGTACATTTACAATAGAAGTCAACACTTTGACTTTCTAGATAAGAGAATAGACCATCTCTACATGAGATCAGTTGAAGACACGCTTCTCCAACTGATTCTCCAAGGTGACTCCTTCACCTATCATTGTGTTGCACCTTACCATGTTGCATAATGTTGCACTCATCATCACAGTGCCAGAGCTAATGACCATGTTATGCACTTCATGTTGTTAATCCTGTCACTGTGCTTCTCCAATCACTGGGTTGTTCTCATCATGGATCTGCACTCTATGGTGCACTCATCATCACTACATTCAGTCATGTAGCTACATCATACATAGTGTTGCACCCTTTTTATATTATGTTGCATTGCTACCCATCACTGTATGTTGATAGCACTATGTTTTACTAGTTGATGTCCCATAATAAGTCCAGCTACACCAACATGCCCAAATAGTCCAATTAGACCATGTTGTCATTTGTTTGCACAGTTGTTTGTTGCACACCTGGTTAGGGCACTTGCAGCAGCCCTAGTTTCATCCCAGAGTCAACAAACTAACCCTCTAAGGGCTACGGCATACCCTCATAGGTCTCCTCCTCACCCATGTTGCTTGCTTAGGGTGTTGTCCACCCTTGACAGCCCTCACATAGCCTCTAGTTGTGTGCTATGGCCTGCAACCTAGCACAACAAATTGTTGTAGCAACAGACCTCCGAAAATGTCCCAAAATAACTTCCAAACAGCAACATGTTTGACTCTCAGGAACTCGGCATAACAGTTAGCCCTAAGACTATCTGCACTTACCTCAGCCACTTGACCTCCTGTAGCAGACTTCGGATCCCTATTTTCCCATGTTGTCCAGACTCTAGGTTGTTGCAGCTAGGGTATATCCATATCACCCTTAGGTAGGGCAGCGTAAGGCCTCCTCTAGTTGTTGGTTAGGGCCTTCCCTTTGCTGCGGATTAGGGCTCCCTTTAGTTGCAGATTAGGACCTCTTAGATCTGCAGAATAGGGCCTCTTACATCTGCGGCAGATCTCCTACAAGTCTGCAGCTAGGGCTCTCCTAGATGACCCTTCTTTAGGGCTGCGTAGAAGGCATCTCCTCTAGACCTCCTCTTCCACCAAAAACCCAAAACAAGTGGAGAGTGAGATCACAAGAGATGAGTGTTAAATGACTTGAAGGCCACCTCTATTTATAATAAAACATTGAGCAGAAGTGGGGTTTATTTGGTTGTTGGATGACCTTGACGAATTGTCCCAGAACACTAATAAATTCATATCTCCATGAATACTTATCAAAATCGGATGATATTTAGATCAATCCTACAGCTCTCGGTGAGAGGGATCCAAGAAAAATATCAACTGCCATAAATAAGATGACCCACATGGAGTTTGGCCCTAGATGACCTCAACAACATTATATTTGTTCTACGTTTGCACAAGAACTTACTTTCCATTTCAAGTTTAGAAGACAAGGGTGATAGGGTAGCTTTCATTGATGGAAAGGTCCATTGTATGGAGTAAAGGCTCAAGTATAGATCAAGCTAAAGTTATTGGCATTCGAGAAGGAAGACTCTATACGCTGATATCTCCTGTGGCCCAAGCCCTAGTTCACATTGAAATTAGCCATGTGAACTTTGGCATAGAAGATTTGGTCATCTACATTTCAAAATCCTTTCTAAATTCTGTAGTAGATGGAATTCCTAATCCGAAAAAAGATCATGAAGGAGTTTGTTGTTGAAGAAAGTGTAACTAGGTTCAGTCTTCATAAATGTACTTTTGATATTTGTATTTATTCAAGAAAAGAAATATTATTTTTCTTATATTTATGAATCAGTTTCTTGCTCATTGAAGTAGGTCTAGCACATGTTATAGGTAAGTCAAAGAGTCAAAAGAAAATGTTGAAGACCCTTAAGGGCATGTTACACCATGTATATCAAAAGATATCCCTCCAAGCAAAGTCAAGTCCTCTCCATGCAACGACATCTTCAAAGAAGCAAAAATGATGAAGAAAATTCAAGTCGGCCTAAAGGAGGGATAGTCCTCTATATATAGAGGTTGTCCACTCCTCCAATGACAAGCCATCACATCTCTGAAATCAGCGAGAAAAAGAGTCGAGAAAATAGTTAAGGAAAAGCGAGATAAGGAGCTTCTAGTGCATCGAAGAAGGAGGAGACATAACTGAATTTGAAGGGACTGTTTTTAGGGTGAATTACAGTCACACGTGCAAGGAAAGGAGGGTTGTCAGCGGTCACTACAGTAGCCGCATCATAGTTGCTCATTTCTCATCGTTTGGACTAGAAACTTAGGCCTACAAGGCCTCCTACTTAAGCGAAGAAGACTCTCTCAAGCGAAGAAGAAAACAATCAAATACACAAGCAAACCTCTCACACGTGCGAAAAACTAAGGCTGCAATTCTGTCACATCGAGAAAAGGCTCGGTTGGTCAAGGGAAGGTGTCTTTATTGGTAAAGGATCTCACTAAGGATCAAAGGTTGGAGTCTCTTCTAGAGCTAGTATACCAAAGACTATCAACTGTTGAAAGAAGAATGAAGTGTCGGAAGGAGGAGGACTATTAAAATTGGTAATTAGGGCCAAACTCCATGTGGGTCATCTTATTAATGGAAGCTGATATTTTTCTTGGATCCCTCTCATCGAGAGGTGTAGGATTGATCGATTCTGATAAATATTCATGGAGATATGAATTTATTTGTGTTATGGGACAATTTGTCAAGGTCGGACAGCAACCAAATAAACCCCACTTGTGCTTAACGTTTTAGTATAATAAAGGACTCCAAGTCATTTCAACACACTTGAGGTCTCTTCCTCTCTACTTCTCTTTGGGTTTTAGTAGGAGGAAAGATCCTAAGGGATAACGCTACCCTAATCCAAAGGGAAGAAGCTGGAACAGTCGGGAAAGCTGACGAAGAGGGCAGAAGCCGAAACTGCCGGGAATAGCCAGAATTGCCAGGAACTGCTTGAAGAGTTGGGAAAGCTAACGTAGAGGGCAGAAGCCGAAACTGCTGAAACTGCCGAGAAAGCTGACGCAGAGGGTAGAAGCTGAAACAGCCAAGAACAACCGCAGATGGCAGAAGCCAGAACTGCCAGGAACTGCCGGAACTGCCAGGAAAGCTGACACAAAGGGCAGAAGCCGGAACTGCCGGGAACTGCTGGAATAGCCAAGAAAGCTGACACAGAGGGCAGAAGTCGAAACTGCCGAGAACAGCCGAAACTGCCGGAACAGCCAAGAAAGTTGACGCAGACAGCAAAAGTCGGAATTGTCAGAACTGTCGGGAAAGCTGACACAGAGGGTAGAAGCCAAAACTGTCGGGAACAACTAGAACTGTTGGGAACTGCCAGAACAACAAGGAAAGGTGACGCACAAGGCAGAACCCAAAGCTGCCGGGAATTGTCGGGAACTGCCAGAACTGCCGGAATAGCCAGGAAAGCTGACGTAGAGGGCAGAAACCGGAACTATTGGGAACTTCTGGAACAGCCGGGAAAGTTGATGCAAAGGGCAGAAGCTAGAACTGTCGGGAACAGCCAGAACTGCCGGGAAGGCTGACACAGAGGGTAGAAGCTGGAACTATCGGGAATAGTCGGAATTGTCGGGAAAGCTGATGTAGAGGGTAGAAAAGGCTCACACAGTTCTAGGACGCTGACGCTAGGGTTTTTCGTGGGGCAGATTGGAGCTGAGGAGCTGTCGGAGTGTTTATTCGAGGTTTCAGTCGGTGCATCTGTCTCTGAAGGAGAGAAGCACGCAACGGACAACTAACTAACATTGGGACAGTTGTATGGTACGTAGCAGCAAATACACCAAGCATCAATGTTACAGCGAGCATGCAAGGGACAGCTAGCATGCAACAACAAGCATGCTAAGGACAACAAGCAAGCAAGGGACAACAAGCAAGCAAGGTGCAACCAACACATAGGTCATTATGGCAACATGGTGCAGCAATGGCACATAATGCAGTATAGTGATGGGTATAGTCATGATTAATGAAGCGTGATGAGATGCAGGATAGTGATGATGGGTGCAGCATGGTGTAGCACGGTGAGGTGCAGCATGATGATGAAATGCAGCACAATGATAGGTGAAGGAGTCACCTTGGAGAATCAGTTGAAGCAGCATGTTTTCCACTGATCTCATGTATCATCTTCTTAGAGATGATCTAAGCTCTTATCTAGATAAGTCAAAGTGTTGACTTCTGTTGTAAACGTACTATCTCTCTCTCTGTGCTGAACTATTGAAGAACATATAAGAAGAATTAATCAAGGGTTTCCCCACATTGGGGTTTGTCCCTGGCTAGCATCACATCTTGTGTCCTCTTGTCTTGGCTTGTCTTTTGCGATTTATGTTTATGTTCTATCTGTAGTTTACTTTAACGTTGATGTGATTGCTAATCTGGAAAAGATATTGAGCTAACTGTGAGAATTGAAATAAATTGCTCTAAGCATAGAACATACCTAAACTTAACAAGGACGAAGTGCTAGGGAACGAAGTGATAAAAGAAAGAGGACAAAGTGTCGGGGAAAGAAAGTGTAGGAAGGAGGAAGCACTTGACTTGTGCTTGGAGGATATTCTTGTCAAGGGTCTAGGGTTTGGCATTGATCAATAGAAGCTCCAATAAGAGAAATTACAAAAGGGTTTTCCTGTATAAAAGAGAGAGGTTTTGCCCTGGCAGAGAGCCAACATCTTGAGTTCTTGTTTCCTGTGTTTTGGTAGCAGTTTGATGAAGTAAACACTCATGCATTAATAAGAACAGAAGAAGATTAAACTAACAAGATAAATTGTAAAAGTGCTTCACAAATTGTTCTCAAGTCTAGAAGAATCCTACTATATCTAATTGCCCTAGATTCTTCAACATTTGTAAGGGATGTGCATTGGGTAAGAAAACCAAGAGACAATTTGGAAGCAGTGCTTGACGATCAAAAGAAATCTTGGATCTCATTCACTCTGATGTATGTGGCCCTATGACTCCTAAATCACTTGGAGGTCATCTATATTATGTCACATTTATAGATGATTATTCAAGAAAAAACCAGGTTTACTTAATGAAAACCAAGGATGAAGTATTTACAAAATTTCAAGAATTCAAAGCTGAAGTCGAGAACCTTACAGAAAGAAGAATCAAGATACTAAGATCAGATAATGGAGGAGAATTCAATATACATCCAAAGAGATTATAGCATTTTGCAAGGAGTCTGGGATTAAGAGGGAGTTGATAGACCCATATAATCCCGAGCAAAATGGAGTTGAAGAATGGAAGAATAGATCCATTAATGAAAGTGTAAAAGCAATGTTATGTTACCAGGATCTACCTAAGTTTTTGTGGGGAGAAGCCATGAAGACAGTTTTCTACATTCAAAATCGAAGTCCCCACGGATCTCTAGACAACAAAACTCTAGAAGTGTTCACTGGAAAGAAGCCATCTGTAGATCATCTACGGATCTTTGGGTGTCCTATATATATCCATATACCAAAGGACAAAAGAAAGAAGTTGGATCCTTCAAGCATGAAGGGAACATTTATTGGGTACAACAACTCATCAAAGTCTTATAGGATCTACATGAAAGATGGACATCACATAGAAGTTAGTCGTGATGTCATATTTGATGAAAGCATAGCATTTAAGAAATCAAAGGAACTTTCCATAGACTCTGATGATGAAGAACTTCTGGTATTTGAGGAGGAAGTTGACAAGGGGGAAGAAGAATCACACCATGAAGAAGAAGGTCCTAGTGAGCCTGTTCAACCTGTGGTCATCCATGAAACAAGAAAAAGACCTAATCTACTTGATGCAGAAGGTCATGGGGCAGCAAAAGGATCATTTAGAGAAACCGAGAAACCCAAGGGATATTCTGGGTATGTTGCATACATGACAAAACTAATAGAAGCATAATCATCCACTTTTGAAGAGGTTCTAAATAATCGGGAATGGAAAGATGACATGAATGAAGAGTGTCAATAAATAATGAAGAATGGAGTCTGGGAAATCATATCTAGGACCGAAAACAAATTTGTGGTTACTTCTAAGTGGATCTATAAGATCATACATGCGGCAGATGGAAGTATAAATAAGTATAAAGCAAGATTTGTGGCAAGGGGCTTCTCTCAACTTGAAGTCATCGACTATGAATAGATAACAACAAGAAATACAACGATTCGATCATTAGTGTCTCTAGCAGCATCAATGGGATGGAACATCCACCAAATGCATGTCAAGACGGTGTTCCCAAATGGCACAATAGATGAAGAAGTCTATATAGAGCAAGCCTTAGGATTTGAAGTTAAAGATAGGAAGACATATGTTTGCGGATTGAAGAAAGCATTATATGGCCTCAAGCAAGCACCAAGGGCATGGTATGCTAGAATGGATGCATACCTGCAAAGAATAGCCTTCACAAAAAGTTTTGTTGATTTGAACCTTTATATTAAGGTTGTAGATGGAGAACCTGTAATCATTCTTCTGTATGTAGATGATCTTCTATTAACAAGTGTAGATGGTCGAATTGAAGAATGTAAAAAGCAACTAGCAAGAGAATTTGACATGAAGGATCTTGGGCTGATGCATTACTATTTGGGACTAGAAGACTGACAAGGACCTGATGAAGTTTATTTGGGTCAGGGAAAGTATGTGATCAAGATGTTGAAGAGGTTTGACATGATGGATTGCAAACCTATGACAACTCTGATGATCACAAACTTAGAGAGCAAGGTTACTTCGGAGCGGGAGCAAAAACGGGGAGCGAGAGTTGGAGCAAGAGCGACATTTTCAAGAGCTCCCGGTTTGGGAGCAATTCAAGGAGCATTTTTTTATATAATATATATATTTTTATAATTTTATTTTTGATGCATATATGTCAACAAAAGCAGGTAGAATGATGAATTAGATATAAAAAAATATAAAAAAACATAGATTGAACCATATAACGACAATCATCTAGAAGTTATAATCTTCATCATCCACGTCCACAAGTTAGTAACATAGTAACATACAACATATTGAGTCTCATGATTCATCAATCTTAAAGTTTCAAGCTTTCAAAATTCAATACATTTATCATCATTGATCACCAAAGTTGTACTTGTAAGCTAAGTGTAACCATTACAACAAATAATATCTAACATGAAATGAAATGTTATAAAATGAAATGAAACAACTTTCAACTTTCACGAAGCATCATATTCATAATTCATTACTAATGAGTTATAATTGCCAACTTCAAACTTCAAACTTAAATTCTCATATATTGTTTACAAAAAATATCATAATAAATATGAAAGAGTCAATAGTTATAAAAACTATTAGAAACTAGAAAAGACAAGTAAATCTATTATCTATTGCTAATGCTTGGGCGTCTCGCTGCCACGAGAAATGTCTAATTTTTTAGCCTTGTTGGAAAATCAAGATCTTTGTCATTAATATCACCCTCTAAACACTAATATCCAGAGGTATCTTTGTCACTACCTCTAGATTGGTATAGGGATCTTTGTCATTAATATCACCCTCTAAGCATTAACATAAGATAGAAAAAGCATAGCATGTCAAGTCAAGATTTTGTTTGAGTGATGTGTACATTTTTAGGAGGGACATGATAGAGGAGTTCGACAACCAATGTCACTAACATCAAGGTACATAGAGGGATTGGTGCTCTTGATTAAATACAAGTTCCATACACTAATACATGACAAAATCCAATGGAAACATTGCAATCCCCCCAATCCTAAAATCCTAAAAAACTGAAAAGTCTGCTGGATTTTGAATGAGATCTAAATTTCTACTTTCTCCATATGAAATCCAATGAGGTCGGAACCACTCTCAAACATCCCGAGTCATTTCATGGTAATGTTAAACATTTAAGTAAAAGGATGAAAATGAAGATTAAGAAGAATGTCACTTTTACTTTAAGAATTTAACATTACCATCAATCGCATATCAATATTAGGGCCATAGGCTTGATCATTAGGCTGCCCCACTCAAAACTTATTTGTTTCTTTGAAAAAAATGCATTTGGAATATTACAGCAAAAGAAATGGCAAAAAAGACTAAACGCTCCCAAAAAACTAGGGAGCATTTTTTTGTCGGGAATGCGCTCCCAACCCACTACCGCTCGGAGCGCAAATTGGGAGCAGGATCGTGAGGGGCAGGCCGCTCCCCCACAACCTTGTTAAAGAGACTAAGGAGTTCAAAATCAAGCCTTGTGGATCCTTCAAAGTATAGACAACTTATTGGCTCATTGATGTACTTGGTGAATACTCGACCAGACATATGCTTTGCAGTAAATGTTCTTAGTCAATTCCAAGTGGAGCCAAAGCATGATCATTAGGCAGCGGCAAAACATATTCTGAGATACCTACGAGGAACCATCCACTACTATCTAAATTATGATAGAAGGAATGATGTCCAACTGATTGGATATACAAATTTCGACTGGGGAGGCAATGAGCAAGATGGAAGAAACACTATAGGAGGATGTCTCAGTATGGGATCCTCCATGGTCTCATGGATGAGCAGAAAGCAAGACACAGTTGCTTTGAGTAGTGCTTACGATGAATATGTTGTAGCCTGTGAAGTAAGTGTTGGAAAATGTAACTATGTTCGGGCTTCAATAATGTACTTGAGTCATCATGTAATGTAGTTGTCAAAAAAATAAAGCAAAGAATAATTATTATTATTATTATTATTATTATTGTTACTTATTAAAGCATGGATTTCATGCTTAGGTCACCATGTTTTAGGTCAAATTCCCCATTGATGACTTCTAGGATTTATTCTGAGTCTATAGAATTATTGTACATATAAAAAGACCCTTCTTGGGCTTTTGAATCATGTAAAAAGGTTTAGTATTGAGTCAAATATGAATTATGGTACCTCCACACCATGTCGGCCTAAGGGAAGATTAAGTCGGACTAAGACCCTATTCAACCCAACAAGAAGCCTATAAAAGTAAGAATATCGAATTCATTTGGAGCATCACTTCTCATCAAGTTCGAATTCTCTTTACTAGGCAGAAGTGCGAAAATCTCTTGTTGTTGGGCAGAAGTGTGAAGTTCCCTTCTTGCTAGGAAAGTTTGCTGCCAGGAAGCTGAAGTGAATGTGAGTTTGGGTGAGTCTAAGGAGACAAGGAAAATTGAAATTTTGGTGGTGGTCTCTCTCTGTTTCGTGCTCTGTATTGGGAGATCGAAATCTTCCAAGTTGGAACGTTGCCCGAAGCTATTAGTTGTTGCATAGTCGAAGTTGCTGGGAAGAGGCCAAACTTCTAGAAGTTGACTTGGTGTAGAGGGAAGGTCTGGTCTTGGTCCAGGGTGAAGAGTCTCAAAGAATACTATTGAAAGGAAGAATTACTTTGACTGGGTTTTCCCCTCAAGGGGGGTTTTTCCCTGGCATGTGCCTACATCTTGTCACCTGTGTCCATTGTTTTATGTGTTGATGCTTTTGCTAATTGCTTGATGAACTAAAGAAAGAAGATATAGAAACATCAGAAGTAATTATCAAGATCAAGAAAATATTTACTACGTTTCTAATTTTCCAACATGGTATCGGAGCTTTGGTGAAGAAAGAAGAAAAAGGAAGATCCATTCATAGGCACTATCTCAGGGAAAGAGTCTATTATATTCAAGGAAGATGTCTAACTCAATCAAGCTTAGGGTGACAACAAACATGAAGAAGAATCAAACTTCAGATCCTGAAAGAAGAGGATTGACCTAATCCTCGAGAAAAACAAGGTATTGGATTTAGTAAGAGAAAATGTAAAGAAACCTACAGAAGATGCCAGTGATGCTGACAAAGCGAAATTCAAGGATTTCGAATTGATGGCTATGACTCTAATGGTAGAAGAGATAAAAGACAATCTTGTCCCATTCATAGCTAACATCGATCATGCTCAGGAGATGTATGAAGCCTTGTCGAAGTTGTTCACTATTAAGAACATTGGTCATGTAGAAAGTTTGAAGAATGAGCTAAGGAAAGTGAAAATGACTAAAGAAGATATTGTTGCAACCTTCTTTGTGAAGATAGCTAGACTCAAGGATGATCTTTTGGCCATCGATGAGATTGTTCCGAACAAATAATTGGTGATCACTGCTATATTAGGATTGCCACCCTCTTGGGTTGCATTTGCTTCAAGTCTCAACAGTTGGAAGGTAGCTCCCACCTCTGAAGAATTATGGACCGCATGTAGTCAAGAGGAATTAAGGATCTCAAAGGTTGCCAATTCTGAAAAAGTATCAAATGCTTATGTTGCTCATCATAAAGGAAACAAATCGAAGGGACCAAGGAAGAAAGTTGACATGTCTAAGATAGAGTGTTATCGATGTCACAAGAAAGATCACTACAAGAGTGATTGTACCGAGAAATCAAGGAATAAGAAGAGAGGAAGAGATCAAACCAACTTTGCTGAAGAATGAGACTCAAAGAAAGTCAAGCTTGACGAATGCAACATTAAGGACTTGCACTATTAAGTCATTTGCTTTACATAACTTGTTTTATACATTTTAGAATTTATAGGTTTTTAACATATCTTTGGAAAAGACATTTTTGTATTGCTTTAAGTTTGTAGGTTTCCCTCAAGCTTTGGAGGGAGCTCCCAACAACTCTCAAAGATAAGTATCTCATGTATTTTTAATTTTAGGTTCATGTACTCATTTAGTTTTGATTATATTAAATACTAATCACCTTTCTCCCTCTGTTCTCTTGATCAGAAAAACATCCGAAAGGGGGATCTCTCAAGACAAGGTTAGTCAAGATTCAAAGGTATGCTTTGAATACATTGATTGAAAGGATTATTCATTTGATGATCTATTACTAACTTTGTTATGACTAACTGTATTGAATCTTAGTGATTCTAGTTTGGGTGATTCATCTCTTGATAAATCCACCCACCCCACTCATATTCTTGATTGACTATGTAGAACCCTAGACAGGTTCTGGAAACCCTAACCGAAGGGTATGCTAATGTGAATGTCTGAAATCGTAAACTGCTTAGGGTGATTGTGAAATGCTAGTTGAAGTTTTATTGATGATGTCTTGTTTGGGTTTTTGGTGTGATTTGGAAATCCTAACTTAGGGTTGAATGATGAGGTCTAAAATCTCGAACCTTTGAAGTTCTGGTAATGTTGGGTTTGCTATGTGTGAAAATTTCTAAACAGAAATTCTATTACTACAGCAACTGATTCATTTTACCTACTTATTTCTCAATAAGTCATTTATGAAATCTCTTCAGTAAATATTATAATAAATTCTACTGCAAATATCACACCATTATATAGAAACAAATATATGCACAAGAATCAAACACATCAACAAATTTATTTTTGGACAATTGTCCCCGGAAAAACCCGATGCAGGAAAATTGGTTCAGTAGAGGAGGGTTTTTATTAATCTTTGGCAACAAAAGTTTTTAGAGAAAAATTTTGCATAGACACTACGAGAGAACACCTGAGACTTCTCTCTGAGACTTTCTGACCATAGTTGCGGGGGATCCCCCCCCCCCCCTTCGAACCCGCTCCCGAAGCGCGCTCCGGAGCGGCTTGGGAGCGCGCTCCCTAAATCGCTCCCAGACGGGAGCGATTTTCGGGAGTGCGCTCCCTTCCAAAAAAATTTCGCTCCCTGCCGATTTCGGGAGCGACATAAGGAGCGGCCGCTCCGACGCTCCCGAGCTTTAAAAAATCGCTCCGGGAGCGATTTTCAGCTGGCCAGGAGCGGGTCGGCGAAAAAAAATTCCGTGGACCTGAAAAAAAGTTAAATTTAAAAAAAAAAAAAAAATTGTTTTAAAAGCCCTTTTGGGCATAAAATCATTTCATTATTTTGGTTTGAAGAGATTGAGGGCTTGAAGAGCAAGAGCAAAGGAGCAAGGAGCAATTGCTGAAGAGCGAGGAGCGAGGAGCAAGCCTGCAGAGGTAAGTAACTTAATAATTT
>APFE031399916.1:111220-121699 GCA_000404065.3 Pinus taeda
GGAGTTTGTTGTTGAAGAAAGTGTAACTAGGTTCAGTCTTCATAAATGTACTTTTGATATTTGTATTTATTCAAGAAAAGAAATATTATTTTTCTTATATTTATGAATCAGTTTCTTGCTCATTGAAGTAGGTCTAGCACATGTTATAGGTAAGTCAAAGAGTCAAAAGAAAATGTTGAAGACCCTTAAGGGCATGTTACACCATGTATATCAAAAGATATCCCTCCAAGCAAAGTCAAGTCCTCTCCATGCAACGACATCTTCAAAGAAGCAAAAATGATGAAGAAAATTCAAGTCGGCCTAAAGGAGGGATAGTCCTCTATATATAGAGGTTGTCCACTCCTCCAATGACAAGCCATCACATCTCTGAAATCAGCGAGAAAAAGAGTCGAGAAAATAGTTAAGGAAAAGCGAGATAAGGAGCTTCTAGTGCATCGAAGAAGGAGGAGACATAACTGAATTTGAAGGGACTGTTTTTAGGGTGAATTACAGTCACACGTGCAAGGAAAGGAGGGTTGTCAGCGGTCACTACAGTAGCCGCATCATAGTTGCTCATTTCTCATCGTTTGGACTAGAAACTTAGGCCTACAAGGCCTCCTACTTAAGCGAAGAAGACTCTCTCAAGCGAAGAAGAAAACAATCAAATACACAAGCAAACCTCTCACACGTGCGAAAAACTAAGGCTGCAATTCTGTCACATCGAGAAAAGGCTCGGTTGGTCAAGGGAAGGTGTCTTTATTGGTAAAGGATCTCACTAAGGATCAAAGGTTGGAGTCTCTTCTAGAGCTAGTATACCAAAGACTATCAACTGTTGAAAGAAGAATGAAGTGTCGGAAGGAGGAGGACTATTAAAATTGGTAATTAGGGCCAAACTCCATGTGGGTCATCTTATTAATGGAAGCTGATATTTTTCTTGGATCCCTCTCATCGAGAGGTGTAGGATTGATCGATTCTGATAAATATTCATGGAGATATGAATTTATTTGTGTTATGGGACAATTTGTCAAGGTCGGACAGCAACCAAATAAACCCCACTTGTGCTTAACGTTTTAGTATAATAAAGGACTCCAAGTCATTTCAACACACTTGAGGTCTCTTCCTCTCTACTTCTCTTTGGGTTTTAGTAGGAGGAAAGATCCTAAGGGATAACGCTACCCTAATCCAAAGGGAAGAAGCTGGAACAGTCGGGAAAGCTGACGAAGAGGGCAGAAGCCGAAACTGCCGGGAATAGCCAGAATTGCCAGGAACTGCTTGAAGAGTTGGGAAAGCTAACGTAGAGGGCAGAAGCCGAAACTGCTGAAACTGCCGAGAAAGCTGACGCAGAGGGTAGAAGCTGAAACAGCCAAGAACAACCGCAGATGGCAGAAGCCAGAACTGCCAGGAACTGCCGGAACTGCCAGGAAAGCTGACACAAAGGGCAGAAGCCGGAACTGCCGGGAACTGCTGGAATAGCCAAGAAAGCTGACACAGAGGGCAGAAGTCGAAACTGCCGAGAACAGCCGAAACTGCCGGAACAGCCAAGAAAGTTGACGCAGACAGCAAAAGTCGGAATTGTCAGAACTGTCGGGAAAGCTGACACAGAGGGTAGAAGCCAAAACTGTCGGGAACAACTAGAACTGTTGGGAACTGCCAGAACAACAAGGAAAGGTGACGCACAAGGCAGAACCCAAAGCTGCCGGGAATTGTCGGGAACTGCCAGAACTGCCGGAATAGCCAGGAAAGCTGACGTAGAGGGCAGAAACCGGAACTATTGGGAACTTCTGGAACAGCCGGGAAAGTTGATGCAAAGGGCAGAAGCTAGAACTGTCGGGAACAGCCAGAACTGCCGGGAAGGCTGACACAGAGGGTAGAAGCTGGAACTATCGGGAATAGTCGGAATTGTCGGGAAAGCTGATGTAGAGGGTAGAAAAGGCTCACACAGTTCTAGGACGCTGACGCTAGGGTTTTTCGTGGGGCAGATTGGAGCTGAGGAGCTGTCGGAGTGTTTATTCGAGGTTTCAGTCGGTGCATCTGTCTCTGAAGGAGAGAAGCACGCAACGGACAACTAACTAACATTGGGACAGTTGTATGGTACGTAGCAGCAAATACACCAAGCATCAATGTTACAGCGAGCATGCAAGGGACAGCTAGCATGCAACAACAAGCATGCTAAGGACAACAAGCAAGCAAGGGACAACAAGCAAGCAAGGTGCAACCAACACATAGGTCATTATGGCAACATGGTGCAGCAATGGCACATAATGCAGTATAGTGATGGGTATAGTCATGATTAATGAAGCGTGATGAGATGCAGGATAGTGATGATGGGTGCAGCATGGTGTAGCACGGTGAGGTGCAGCATGATGATGAAATGCAGCACAATGATAGGTGAAGGAGTCACCTTGGAGAATCAGTTGAAGCAGCATGTTTTCCACTGATCTCATGTATCATCTTCTTAGAGATGATCTAAGCTCTTATCTAGATAAGTCAAAGTGTTGACTTCTGTTGTAAACGTACTATCTCTCTCTCTGTGCTGAACTATTGAAGAACATATAAGAAGAATTAATCAAGGGTTTCCCCACATTGGGGTTTGTCCCTGGCTAGCATCACATCTTGTGTCCTCTTGTCTTGGCTTGTCTTTTGCGATTTATGTTTATGTTCTATCTGTAGTTTACTTTAACGTTGATGTGATTGCTAATCTGGAAAAGATATTGAGCTAACTGTGAGAATTGAAATAAATTGCTCTAAGCATAGAACATACCTAAACTTAACAAGGACGAAGTGCTAGGGAACGAAGTGATAAAAGAAAGAGGACAAAGTGTCGGGGAAAGAAAGTGTAGGAAGGAGGAAGCACTTGACTTGTGCTTGGAGGATATTCTTGTCAAGGGTCTAGGGTTTGGCATTGATCAATAGAAGCTCCAATAAGAGAAATTACAAAAGGGTTTTCCTGTATAAAAGAGAGAGGTTTTGCCCTGGCAGAGAGCCAACATCTTGAGTTCTTGTTTCCTGTGTTTTGGTAGCAGTTTGATGAAGTAAACACTCATGCATTAATAAGAACAGAAGAAGATTAAACTAACAAGATAAATTGTAAAAGTGCTTCACAAATTGTTCTCAAGTCTAGAAGAATCCTACTATATCTAATTGCCCTAGATTCTTCAACATTTGTAAGGGATGTGCATTGGGTAAGAAAACCAAGAGACAATTTGGAAGCAGTGCTTGACGATCAAAAGAAATCTTGGATCTCATTCACTCTGATGTATGTGGCCCTATGACTCCTAAATCACTTGGAGGTCATCTATATTATGTCACATTTATAGATGATTATTCAAGAAAAAACCAGGTTTACTTAATGAAAACCAAGGATGAAGTATTTACAAAATTTCAAGAATTCAAAGCTGAAGTCGAGAACCTTACAGAAAGAAGAATCAAGATACTAAGATCAGATAATGGAGGAGAATTCAATATACATCCAAAGAGATTATAGCATTTTGCAAGGAGTCTGGGATTAAGAGGGAGTTGATAGACCCATATAATCCCGAGCAAAATGGAGTTGAAGAATGGAAGAATAGATCCATTAATGAAAGTGTAAAAGCAATGTTATGTTACCAGGATCTACCTAAGTTTTTGTGGGGAGAAGCCATGAAGACAGTTTTCTACATTCAAAATCGAAGTCCCCACGGATCTCTAGACAACAAAACTCTAGAAGTGTTCACTGGAAAGAAGCCATCTGTAGATCATCTACGGATCTTTGGGTGTCCTATATATATCCATATACCAAAGGACAAAAGAAAGAAGTTGGATCCTTCAAGCATGAAGGGAACATTTATTGGGTACAACAACTCATCAAAGTCTTATAGGATCTACATGAAAGATGGACATCACATAGAAGTTAGTCGTGATGTCATATTTGATGAAAGCATAGCATTTAAGAAATCAAAGGAACTTTCCATAGACTCTGATGATGAAGAACTTCTGGTATTTGAGGAGGAAGTTGACAAGGGGGAAGAAGAATCACACCATGAAGAAGAAGGTCCTAGTGAGCCTGTTCAACCTGTGGTCATCCATGAAACAAGAAAAAGACCTAATCTACTTGATGCAGAAGGTCATGGGGCAGCAAAAGGATCATTTAGAGAAACCGAGAAACCCAAGGGATATTCTGGGTATGTTGCATACATGACAAAACTAATAGAAGCATAATCATCCACTTTTGAAGAGGTTCTAAATAATCGGGAATGGAAAGATGACATGAATGAAGAGTGTCAATAAATAATGAAGAATGGAGTCTGGGAAATCATATCTAGGACCGAAAACAAATTTGTGGTTACTTCTAAGTGGATCTATAAGATCATACATGCGGCAGATGGAAGTATAAATAAGTATAAAGCAAGATTTGTGGCAAGGGGCTTCTCTCAACTTGAAGTCATCGACTATGAATAGATAACAACAAGAAATACAACGATTCGATCATTAGTGTCTCTAGCAGCATCAATGGGATGGAACATCCACCAAATGCATGTCAAGACGGTGTTCCCAAATGGCACAATAGATGAAGAAGTCTATATAGAGCAAGCCTTAGGATTTGAAGTTAAAGATAGGAAGACATATGTTTGCGGATTGAAGAAAGCATTATATGGCCTCAAGCAAGCACCAAGGGCATGGTATGCTAGAATGGATGCATACCTGCAAAGAATAGCCTTCACAAAAAGTTTTGTTGATTTGAACCTTTATATTAAGGTTGTAGATGGAGAACCTGTAATCATTCTTCTGTATGTAGATGATCTTCTATTAACAAGTGTAGATGGTCGAATTGAAGAATGTAAAAAGCAACTAGCAAGAGAATTTGACATGAAGGATCTTGGGCTGATGCATTACTATTTGGGACTAGAAGACTGACAAGGACCTGATGAAGTTTATTTGGGTCAGGGAAAGTATGTGATCAAGATGTTGAAGAGGTTTGACATGATGGATTGCAAACCTATGACAACTCTGATGATCACAAACTTAGAGAGCAAGGTTACTTCGGAGCGGGAGCAAAAACGGGGAGCGAGAGTTGGAGCAAGAGCGACATTTTCAAGAGCTCCCGGTTTGGGAGCAATTCAAGGAGCATTTTTTTATATAATATATATATTTTTATAATTTTTTATTTTTGATGCATATATGTCAACAAAAGCAGGTAGAATGATGAATTAGATATTAAAAAATATAAAAAAACATAGATTGAACCATATAACGACAATCATCTAGAAGTTATAATCTTCATCATCCACGTCCACAAGTTAGTAACATAGTAACATACAACATATTGAGTCTCATGATTCATCAATCTTAAAGTTTCAAGCTTTCAAAATTAATACATTTATCATCATTGATCACCAAAGTTGTACTTGTAAGCTAAGTGTAAACCATTACAACAAATAATATCTAACATGAAATGAAATGTTATAAAATGAAATGAAACAACTTTCAACTTTCACGAAGCATCATATTCATAATTCATTACTAATGAGTTATAATTGCCAACTTCAAACTTCAAACTTAAATTCTCATATATTGTTTACAAAAAATATCATAATAAATATGAAAGAGTCAATAGTTATAAAAACTATTAGAAACTAGAAAAGACAAGTAAATCTATTATCTATTGCTAATGCTTGGGCGTCTCGCTGCCACGAGAAATGTCTAATTTTTTAGCCTTGTTGGAAAATCAAGATCTTTGTCATTAATATCACCCTCTAAACACTAATATCCAGAGGTATCTTTGTCACTACCTCTAGATTGGTATAGGGATCTTTGTCATTAATATCACCCTCTAAGCATTAACATAAGATAGAAAAAGCATAGCATGTCAAGTCAAGATTTTGTTTGAGTGATGTGTACATTTTTAGGAGGGACATGATAGAGGAGTTCGACAACCAATGTCACTAACATCAAGGTACATAGAGGGATTGGTGCTCTTGATTAAATACAAGTTCCATACACTAATACATGACAAAATCCAATGGAAACATTGCAATCCCCCCAATCCTAAAATCCTAAAAAACTGAAAAGTCTGCTGGATTTTGAATGAGATCTAAATTTCTACTTTCTCCATATGAAATCCAATGAGGTCGGAACCACTCTCAAACATCCCGAGTCATTTCATGGTAATGTTAAACATTTAAGTAAAAGGATGAAAATGAAGATTAAGAAGAATGTCACTTTTACTTTAAGAATTTAACATTACCATCAATCGCATATCAATATTAGGGCCATAGGCTTGATCATTAGGCTGCCCCACTCAAAACTTATTTGTTTCTTTGAAAAAAATGCATTTGGAATATTACAGCAAAAGAAATGGCAAAAAAGACTAAACGCTCCCAAAAAACTAGGGAGCATTTTTTTGTCGGGAATGCGCTCCCAACCCACTACCGCTCGGAGCGCAAATTGGGAGCAGGATCGTGAGGGGCAGGCCGCTCCCCCACAACCTTGTTAAAGAGACTAAGGAGTTCAAAATCAAGCCTTGTGGATCCTTCAAAGTATAGACAACTTATTGGCTCATTGATGTACTTGGTGAATACTCGACCAGACATATGCTTTGCAGTAAATGTTCTTAGTCAATTCCAAGTGGAGCCAAAGCATGATCATTAGGCAGCGGCAAAACATATTCTGAGATACCTACGAGGAACCATCCACTACTATCTAAATTATGATAGAAGGAATGATGTCCAACTGATTGGATATACAAATTTCGACTGGGGAGGCAATGAGCAAGATGGAAGAAACACTATAGGAGGATGTCTCAGTATGGGATCCTCCATGGTCTCATGGATGAGCAGAAAGCAAGACACAGTTGCTTTGAGTAGTGCTTACGATGAATATGTTGTAGCCTGTGAAGTAAGTGTTGGAAAATGTAACTATGTTCGGGCTTCAATAATGTACTTGAGTCATCATGTAATGTAGTTGTCAAAAAAATAAAGCAAAGAATAATTATTATTATTATTATTATTATTATTGTTACTTATTAAAGCATGGATTTCATGCTTAGGTCACCATGTTTTAGGTCAAATTCCCCATTGATGACTTCTAGGATTTATTCTGAGTCTATAGAATTATTGTACATATAAAAAGACCCTTCTTGGGCTTTTGAATCATGTAAAAAGGTTTAGTATTGAGTCAAATATGAATTATGGTACCTCCACACCATGTCGGCCTAAGGGAAGATTAAGTCGGACTAAGACCCTATTCAACCCAACAAGAAGCCTATAAAAGTAAGAATATCGAATTCATTTGGAGCATCACTTCTCATCAAGTTCGAATTCTCTTTACTAGGCAGAAGTGCGAAAATCTCTTGTTGTTGGGCAGAAGTGTGAAGTTCCCTTCTTGCTAGGAAAGTTTGCTGCCAGGAAGCTGAAGTGAATGTGAGTTTGGGTGAGTCTAAGGAGACAAGGAAAATTGAAATTTTGGTGGTGGTCTCTCTCTGTTTCGTGCTCTGTATTGGGAGATCGAAATCTTCCAAGTTGGAACGTTGCCCGAAGCTATTAGTTGTTGCATAGTCGAAGTTGCTGGGAAGAGGCCAAACTTCTAGAAGTTGACTTGGTGTAGAGGGAAGGTCTGGTCTTGGTCCAGGGTGAAGAGTCTCAAAGAATACTATTGAAAGGAAGAATTACTTTGACTGGGTTTTCCCCTCAAGGGGGGTTTTTCCCTGGCATGTGCCTACATCTTGTCACCTGTGTCCATTGTTTTATGTGTTGATGCTTTTGCTAATTGCTTGATGAACTAAAGAAAGAAGATATAGAAACATCAGAAGTAATTATCAAGATCAAGAAAATATTTACTACGTTTCTAATTTTCCAACATGGTATCGGAGCTTTGGTGAAGAAAGAAGAAAAAGGAAGATCCATTCATAGGCACTATCTCAGGGAAAGAGTCTATTATATTCAAGGAAGATGTCTAACTCAATCAAGCTTAGGGTGACAACAAACATGAAGAAGAATCAAACTTCAGATCCTGAAAGAAGAGGATTGACCTAATCCTCGAGAAAAACAAGGTATTGGATTTAGTAAGAGAAAATGTAAAGAAACCTACAGAAGATGCCAGTGATGCTGACAAAGCGAAATTCAAGGATTTCGAATTGATGGCTATGACTCTAATGGTAGAAGAGATAAAAGACAATCTTGTCCCATTCATAGCTAACATCGATCATGCTCAGGAGATGTATGAAGCCTTGTCGAAGTTGTTCACTATTAAGAACATTGGTCATGTAGAAAGTTTGAAGAATGAGCTAAGGAAAGTGAAAATGACTAAAGAAGATATTGTTGCAACCTTCTTTGTGAAGATAGCTAGACTCAAGGATGATCTTTTGGCCATCGATGAGATTGTTCCGAACAAATAATTGGTGATCACTGCTATATTAGGATTGCCACCCTCTTGGGTTGCATTTGCTTCAAGTCTCAACAGTTGGAAGGTAGCTCCCACCTCTGAAGAATTATGGACCGCATGTAGTCAAGAGGAATTAAGGATCTCAAAGGTTGCCAATTCTGAAAAAGTATCAAATGCTTATGTTGCTCATCATAAAGGAAACAAATCGAAGGGACCAAGGAAGAAAGTTGACATGTCTAAGATAGAGTGTTATCGATGTCACAAGAAAGATCACTACAAGAGTGATTGTACCGAGAAATCAAGGAATAAGAAGAGAGGAAGAGATCAAACCAACTTTGCTGAAGAATGAGACTCAAAGAAAGTCAAGCTTGACGAATGCAACATTAAGGACTTGCACTATTAAGTCATTTGCTTTACATAACTTGTTTTATACATTTTAGAATTTATAGGTTTTTAACATATCTTTGGAAAAGACATTTTTGTATTGCTTTAAGTTTGTAGGTTTCCCTCAAGCTTTGGAGGGAGCTCCCAACAACTCTCAAAGATAAGTATCTCATGTATTTTTAATTTTAGGTTCATGTACTCATTTAGTTTTGATTATATTAAATACTAATCACCTTTCTCCCTCTGTTCTCTTGATCAGAAAAACATCCGAAAGGGGGATCTCTCAAGACAAGGTTAGTCAAGATTCAAAGGTATGCTTTGAATACATTGATTGAAAGGATTATTCATTTGATGATCTATTACTAACTTTGTTATGACTAACTGTATTGAATCTTAGTGATTCTAGTTTGGGTGATTCATCTCTTGATAAATCCACCCACCCCACTCATATTCTTGATTGACTATGTAGAACCCTAGACAGGTTCTGGAAACCCTAACCGAAGGGTATGCTAATGTGAATGTCTGAAATCGTAAACTGCTTAGGGTGATTGTGAAATGCTAGTTGAAGTTTTATTGATGATGTCTTGTTTGGGTTTTTGGTGTGATTTGGAAATCCTAACTTAGGGTTGAATGATGAGGTCTAAAATCTCGAACCTTTGAAGTTCTGGTAATGTTGGGTTTGCTATGTGTGAAAATTTCTAAACAGAAATTCTATTACTACAGCAACTGATTCATTTTACCTACTTATTTCTCAATAAGTCATTTATGAAATCTCTTCAGTAAATATTATAATAAATTCTACTGCAAATATCACACCATTATATAGAAACAAATATATGCACAAGAATCAAACACATCAACAAATTTATTTTTGGACAATTGTCCCCGGAAAAACCCGATGCAGGAAAATTGGTTCAGTAGAGGAGGGTTTTTATTAATCTTTGGCAACAAAAGTTTTTAGAGAAAAATTTTGCATAGACACTACGAGAGAACACCTGAGACTTCTCTCTGAGACTTTCTGACCATAGTTGCGGGGGAGCGCCCCCCCCCCCCCTCCCTTCGAACCCGCTCCCGAAGCGCGCTCCGGGAGGAGCGGCTCTGGAGCGGCTTGGGAGCGCGCTCCCTAAATCGCTCCCAGACGGGAGCGATTTTCGGGAGCGTGCTCCCTTCCAAAAAAATTTCGCTCCCTGCCGATTTCGGGAGTGACCTAGGGAGCGGCCGCTCCGTCGCTCCCGGAGCACTTTTTAAAGCCCGAGAGCGATCGGGGAGCGATCGCTCCCGATCGCTCCCGAGCTTTAAAAAATCGCTCTGGGAGCGGGTCGGCGGAAAAAAAAATCCGCGGACCCGAAAAAAAGTTAAATTTAAAAAAAAAAAAATTGTTTTAAAAGCCCTTTTGGGCATAAAATCATTTCATTATTTTGGTTTGAAGAGGTTGAGGGCTTGAAGAGCAAGAGCAAAGGAGCAAAGAGAAATTGCTGAAGAGCGAGGAGCGAGGAGCAAGAAGCGAGGAGCAAGCCTGCAGAGGTAAGTAACTCAATAATTTAGCTAATCTAGCTAGTTTAATTTAGTTAGGTAGTAATTTAGGGAATTTAATTTAGTTTATTGAGTATTAAAATGATGAATTTGAATTAAATTAATAAATTAAGTTAACTAATCCCAATAAATTAAATTAATTTGCAGATTGTTGAATGAAAACCCTACAAACATCAAACACCATGGACCTCACCATATTTCTGGGCATTTTCCTCTTCCTGGTCC